>PVHX01022608.1:0-27367 GCA_004024805.1 Geosciurus inauris
GGTACCGGGGATTGAACTCAGGGGCACTCGACCACTGAGCCACATCCCCAGCCCTATTTTGTGTTTTATGTAGAGACAGGGTCTCACTGAGTTGCTTAGTGCCTCGCCATTGCTGAGGCTGGCTTTGAACTCGCGATTCTCCTGTCTCAGCCTCCCTGAGTGCTGGGATTACAGGCTTGAGCCACCGCGCCCGGCTGAGGGTAACTTTTTCTCTACATCCTTGCCAACATTTATTGATGCTTATAGTCTTGATAATTGCCATTCTGACTGGTGTGAGATGAAATCCAAGTAGTTTTTTTTTTTTTTTTTTTTTATATTTTTTTTAGTTGTAGATGGACACAATGTCTTTTATTGCTTTGTACGTGGTGCTGAGGATCGAACCCAGGGCCTCACGCATGCGAGGCAAGCGCTCTACCACTGAGCTACAATCCCAGCCCTCCAAGTAGTTTTGATTTGCATTTCTCTAACTGCAAGAGATGTTGAATGGGGCTGAGAATATAGCTGAGTTGGTAGAGTGCTTGCCTACTATGCACAAAGCCCTGGATTCAATCCTCAGTATCACCAAAAAAAACACAAACAAAAAGAGATGTTGAACATTTTTCATGTATTTGTTGATCAAGTGTATTTCTTTTTTTTTTAAATATTTATTTTTTTAGTTGTAGGTGGATAGAGTATCTTTATTTTATTTTTATGTGGTGCTGAGGATTGAACCCAGTGCCTCACGCATGCTAGGCGAGCACGCTACCACTGCGCCATAACCCCAGCCCTCAAATGTATTTCTTTTTTTTTTAATTTTTTTTCCAAACCTTTATTTTATTTATTTATGTATTTTGTATGTGGTGCTGAGGATCAAACCCAGTGCCTCACGCATGCAAGGCAGGCGCTCTACCACTGAGCCACAACCCCAGCCCCCTCAAGTGTATTTCTTTTGTGAAATGTCTGTTCAGTTCCTGAGCCAATTTATTGATTGGGTTATTTATTTATTATTTAAAATTTTTTTTTTTAGTTGTAGATGGACACAATACTTTTATTTGTTTTTATGTGGTGCTGAGGATCGAACCCAGTGCTTCACATGTGCCAGGCAAGCGCTCTACCGCTGAGCCACAACCCCAGCCCTTGGGTTATTTATTTTTTGTGTGTTAAGTTTTTTTGAGTTCTTTATACACCTTGGAGATTAATGCTGTATCTGAGGTGCGTGTGGTAAAGATTTTCTCCCATTCTATAGGCTCTCTTCATATTATTGTTTCCTTTGCTGAGAAGAAGCTTTTTAGTTTGAATCCAACCTAATTATTCTTGATTTTACTTCTTAGGCTTTAGGAATCTTGTTAAGGAAATCAGATCCTAAGCCAGCATGGTGAAGATTTGGGCCTATTTTTTCTGTTAGGCACAGGGTCTCTGTTCTAGTGCCTACATGTTTTTTTTTTTTTTTTTTTTTTTTTTTTTTTTTTTTTTTTTTTTTTTTTTTTTTTTTTAATATTTTTTTTTTTTTTTTAGTTGTATGCAGACAGAACATCTTTATTTTATTTTTACGTGGTGCTGAGGATCGAACCCAGTGCCTCACGCATGCTAGGCGAGCACGCTACCACTGCGCCATAACCCCAGCCCTAGTGCCTACATGTTTGATCCACTTTGAGTTTCATGCATGGTTAAGAGATAGGGGTTTAATTTCATTTTGTTACATATGGATTTCCAATTTTCCCAGCACCATTTATTGAAGATAAGGCTATCTTATCTCTAGTAAATGTTTTTGGTGCCTTGTCTAATATGAGATAACTGTATTTATATGGGTTTGTCTCTGTGCCTTCTATTCCATACCATTGGCTTATGTGTCTGTTTTGGTGCCAATACCATGCCATCTTTGTTTGGCTCTGTAGTGTAGTTTAAGGTCTTGTATTGTGATGCCTCCTGATTCTTCTATTTATTTATTTATTTTTGGTACTGGAGATTGAACTCAGAGGTACTCAACCACTGAGCCACTTCCCCAGCCCTATTTTATGTTTTATTTAGAGACAGGGTCTCACTGAGTTAACACCTTGCCATTGCCGAGGCTGGCTTTGAACTTGTAATTCTCGTCTCAGCCTCCCAAAGTGCTGGGATTACAGGCGTCCGCCACCGCGCCTGGCTCTGATTCTCTCTTCTTGCTAAGGATTGCTTTGGCTTTCCGGGTCTCTTATTTTTCCAAATGAATTTCATGATTGCGTTTTCTAGTTCTATGAAGAATGTCATTGGGATTTTAATAAGAATCACATTAAATCTGTAGAACACTTTTGGTAGTATGGCCATTTTTACAATATTAATTCTGCCTATCTATGAGCAGAGGTCTTTCCATCTTCTAAGGTCTTCTTCAATTTCTTTTAGTGTTCTGTAGCTTTCATTGTGGAGGTTTTTACCTCTTTTGTTAGATTTATTCCCAAGTTTTTTATTTATTTATTTTTTTAGTTGTAGACAGACACAATATCTTTATTTTTTTATGTGGTGCCGAGGATCGAACTCAGTGCCTCACCCATGCCAGGCGAGTGCTCTACCACTGAGCCACAACCCCAGCCCCCCAAGTATTTTTTTTTTTGGTACTGGAGATGGAACTCAGGGGCACTCAACCACTGAGCCACATCCCCAGCCCTATTTTTTTATGTTTTATGTAGAGACAGCATCTCACTGAGTTGCTTAGCACCTCGCCATTGCTGAGGCTGGCTTTGAACTCGAGATTCTCCTGTCTCAGCCTCCCTAATTGCTGGGATTACAGGCTTGCGCCACCGCGCCCGGCTCCCCAAGTATTTTTTTTTTGAGGGTGTTGTGAATGCGGTAGTTAAAATTTCTCTTTCAGTATATTCCTCACTGTTGTATAGGAACATGTTTAATTTATGGGTGTTGATTTTATATCCTGCTACTTTGCTCAAATCATTTATTAGTTCTGGAAGTTCTCTGGTGAAATTTTTTGGCAAATACCGATAGTTTGAGTTCTTCTTTTCCTATTGTATCCCTTTGATTTCTTTCTCCTGTCTAATTTCTCTGGCTAGAGTTTCAAGGATGATGTTGAACAGAAGTGGTGAAAGAGGGCATCTTCATCTCATTCCAATTTTTAGAGGGAATGCTTTCAATTTTTTTCCATTTAGAATGATGTTGGCCTTGAGTTTAGCGTAAATAGCTTTTACAATGTTGAGGTATGTTCCTACTATCCCTAGTTTTTCTAGTGTTTTGAACATGAAGGGGTGCTGTTATTTTGTCAAATGCTTTTTCTGTATCTACTGAGATGATCATTGGATTCTTGTTTTTAAGTCTACTGATTTGATAAATTGTTTATTGATTTCTGTATGTTGAACCAATTTTACGTCCCTGGGATGAACCCCACTTGATTGTGGTGTACTATCTTTTTGGGGGGGGTACCAGGGATTAAACTCAGGGGCACTCAACCACTGAGCCACCTCCCCAGCCCTATTTTGTATTTAATTTTTTTAAATATATTTTTTAGTTATAGATGGACCAATATCTTTATTTTGTTTTTATGTGGTGCTGAGGATCAAACCCAGTGCTTCACTGTGCGAAGCAAGTGCTCTGCCACTGAGCCACAACCCCAGCCCTCTATTTTGTATTTTATTTAGAGACAGGGTCTCACTGATTTGATTAGCACCTTGATGTTGCTGAGGCTGGCTTTGAACTTGTGATCCTGCTGTCTCAGCCTCCCGAGCCGCTGGGATTACAGGCATGTGCCACTGTGCTGGGCTGTGCATTACCTGTGCACTGCTTTGTATATTTTTGTATGCGATTTGCCAGAATTTTATTGAGAAATTTTTGTATCTATGTTAAGATAATGTCTTAGTTACTCATTGTTGCACAAATTTCTTCAAAACTCAGTGACTTAATACAATATTATTATCTCCTCTAGTGTCTGCATATAAGGAATTTGGGAATGATGTGGGTCTGGCTTAGAGTCTCAAGGTTGCACTCATGTGTTGGTTGGGGCTGCATCATCTGAAGATTTGACTAAGATTGTGGGATCCCTTTCCAAGGGGGATCACTCACATGGCTGGCAGGCTGGTGCTAGCTCTGACGGGAGACCTTACCTCCTTCCCAGGGATGCTCTTCCACAGAGCTGCTAACATGTCCCTAGGATATGGTGACCGATTAGAGTAGGTCATCTGAGAGAAAGGAGCCAGAAGGGAGCTAGCAATCTTTTTTAATGGCCAAACGTCCAAAGTCATAGAGCATTGCATCTGGCCATTCTATGCATTACAAGTCTGGCCTATATTCAAGTGAAGGGGAATTAGGCTCCACCTTTGAAAGGGAAAAGAACAAAATAATTTATAGACATATTTTAAATCCCACAGATAATGAGGTCCAGGAAGATTTGCTCATAATTGTGGGCAGTGGCTCCAAGAAGTTCAGTCTCTAGTAGAGAGCTAGCTCTCTTGTTGGAGTTATCTACTCAACAGGACCTCATGGTTGGAGGTTACCTACTCAACAGGACCTCCCATGCCTTTGGCAGTGGGACAGGCAGTATAAATGAGCAAAGAAGATAGGACCAAGAGGTGGCTTGAACCAAGTCAGTGTGTGCTTACCATACTGTGAGTACATAACACAAGGACATGAGCCTCTTTCCTCCGGAGGGACAGGGAAGGTCTCCTGGGAGTGGCATATGCGTTGTAATTCCCCATTTTACCATGCCTCCAAGTATGCTGCTAGGTATATACACAGAAAGGTGAATATTAGAAATCACACATCAGAACTGAGGCCCCAGGGGGATCCTCACTCACTATAGCAGAAGACACTGTGTCTGCCTCACCTCTGGTTAAGACCTTGGATGCTGCTCAGTATTGGCATTACTGCATTTCAGGTGGGTGTGAGCTTCCCCAAAGGAAGCTCTGTGTGTTTTCCCTCATCAGAGCCACAGGGAGCTTCTCTCCTTCTCTGTTCCCCTTCTCAATGTGCTTGCTCTGCAAGTACCTCACCATTTCTGGGTTTCTTGTCTTTGAGAGAGTCTGAAAGGCTCTCTTCTGCCTTGTTCCTTCTCCTCCAACAATTTGCTCACTGAATGAACAAGTCCAGGGAACTTCTACTGTCCTTCAGGAAGCAGCAAAAAACATCTCTAGGCCTTTGCCTCTTGCTGTCCAAGAATGCCCAGTTTGCGTAGTCTTCCCATGCTACCAGGACCTCTGGTCAGAGTCCCACTAGCAGGAAGGTTTTTCACTCTGTTCTGTCAGCTCCTCAGGCCTGTGTGAGGCATAACTATGGGGATTACATTATTTATTTACAAAATCAGGGCTGGAAGAACACTGAATGAACTGTTCCTCTTGATACCTTGGTTGTGAATTTCTTGGATCTGGCTGTGTGACCTTGGGCACTTTGTATAGCCTCTCTGAGCTTTCTGTTCCTTATCTGTCAAAAGGGGAACAAATATAGGCTCATTGTGAGAATGAAAAGTGACAAACGTGTGTGTGTGTGTGTGTGTGTGTGTGTATGTAACTGTTGTGCTCTTCCTGGAACTCAGGAAGGGGCCTTGCTGTCCCGCCCTTGCCCTTCTTGCAGGGCTAATGTACTGACTGAAAGCCAAGTGTTGTGGCTGCTGGATGAGGAAGGGCTATTACTGAGATCTTTTTGGTAAGTCATCACAGGCTACCTCTGAACTTTGGGAAATGGAGTAAGGTGTGCAAGAGAGGAGTTGAGTGCGATGGAGTGTCACATTCCTTCTCCTCACCACAACCAAGGGAGATGGAAGTATTACCTTTTTCACACACTCAACTCCTGAAGCTCAGAGATGCTGGTCTGCTCTCTCAAGCCCAAGCATGGAGCTGAAGCTGGAGCTGGAAGCTGCAGTGATGCCTTTGATGGGGGAAGAAAGAGGTAAAAAAAGGTGGCTAGATAGGATAGAGTGGGAGCTCCATGATCAGAACTGTAAGCCAAGAGGAAAATAAACATTTGAGAGAGAGCCTAGGAGGGTAGTTTCAAGAAGACAGGATGAAAGATGTCTTGAGGGCAGGCATGGTAGTGCACACCTGTAATCCCAGAGGCTTGGAAGGTTGAGGCAGGAAGATTGCAAGTTCAAAGCCAGCCTCAGCAACTTAGTGAGACCCTGTCTCAAAAAAAAAAAAAAAAAAAAAAAGATGTCTTGAAACTGGAAGCTTAGAGAACAATCAGGCCAACACAGCCATTTACAAATGAGGAACCTGGAGTCCAGATAGGGAAGGTGGCAAAAGCAGGTCTGGGAATCAGTTTTCCCTGAGTGCTTATTCTGGAGCTGCATTTCTGAAAGGTGACTGAGGGCCAGAGAGATGGTCTATGGATATTGCAGAGTTTGAAAAGGGAACAGTATGTCTTTGGGGAGATCAGAGTCCCCCAGAGAAATGGGGATCAGAACAACTGAATTATTTTGCTAATTTGCTTCTGGAAAGCTAATATTGTGACACATTTTCCTGTCACAAAAATTACCCTTATTTTCAGCTTGCTACTGAAAACAACAGAGCCAGGTGTGGTAGAGGTGACTGTAGTCCTAGTTACTTCCAGATCAGATGTCTTGAGCCCAGGAATTTGAGGATAGCCTAAATAAATAAACAAATAAATAGCTGTGGTGATGCGTACCTGTAATCCCAGTGACTGAGGAGGCTGAGGCAGGAGGATTGCAAGATTGAGGTCAGCCTCAGCAACTTAAAGTTCCTAAGCAATTTAGTGAGATGCTGTCTCAAAATGAAAAATACAGGTTGAGAAGCCGGGCGTGGTGGCTCAAGCCTGTAATACCAGCACATAGGGAGGCTGAGACAGGAGAATTGCGAGTTCAAAGACGGCCTCAGCAACACCGAGGCGTTAAGCAACTCAGTGAGACCCTGTCTCTACATAAAACACAAAATAGGTCTGGGGATGTGGCTCAGTGGTTAAGTGCCCCTGAGTTCAATCCCCAGTACCAAAAAAAAAAATACAGGTTGAGGTTGTGGCTCAGTAGTAGAGCACTTGCCTGGCACATGTGAGGCACAGGATTTGATCCTTAGCACCACACAAAAATAAAATAAAGGTATTTAAAAAATAAATAAATAAAAAATAAAAAGGGTTGGGAATGTGGCTCTGAGGTAAAGTATCCTTGGATTCAATTCCCAATATATTAAAAAAAGTGGGCTGGGATTGTGGCTCAATGGTGGAGCACTTGTCTAGCATGTGAGAGGCCCTGGGTTCATCTCAGCACCATATATAAATAAATAAAATAAGGGTCCATTGATAACTAAAAAATATTTAAAAAATAAAAAAGAAAGAGGAAAAGAAAGAAGGAAATTTTGATCAGCAGTCTTGCCATCCCCCCCTCCATGGCCAGTTCTCTTCCTGGCTCCTTCCTCTATTCTAGCTGTCAGATGAATCTTTCCAAAGCAAGCCATCACCCTATTCTCACTCTCAGTCTCCCTTAGATTGATTGAATCACATCCAGATACCGATTTGTCTTTCAAGGTCTTTCCAGCCTGGGCAGTTTGGCTTGTCAGTCTCCTATCCTGCCTCTCTGTCCCTCCAATGGTCTCTGCTCATTTGCAACTTCTCAAATAGGCCTGGCATTTTTATGTTGCCCTGTTTTGTTCTACTGGAAAACCCTTTTCCTACTTTCCCTCTTCCTGTCTTCAAAAGCTTATCTTTCAGGCCCAGTTCCTAGGACTCCTCCTCTGTGACCCTCTCCTTGAACCCCTTCTGCCATCCAGCCCAGCAGAAATAATCACTTTCTCTTCCCTGCTCCCACAGCAAGCCTGTTATTTCTCTACCATACTAGTGATTGATGTCAGAACTGAACTATACAGTATTGCGTATGAATGTCTTTCTTTCTCCATGTGTCATGAGGAAACATTTCAAATATACAGCAAAATTGAAAGAATTTTACAGTTAACACCCATAACTCTAGCACTTTATTTGTACTGTTAACACTTTATCCTGCTTGTTTTTTTTAAGAACTTCTTTGTATTCATGTCAATTTATTACCATACTTTTAAAAAAATTTGTTCTCATTAGTTATATCCTATTTATCACATCTTTAACCATCATTCCATGCCTCTATCCATCTATTAATCCATAAACACACACATACATTTTTTTTTTTTTTGGTGGTACTGGGGATTGAATCCAGGGGTGCTCTACCACTAAACTACATCACTAGTCTTTTTATTTCATGAGAAGGGTCTTGCTGAGTTTCCCAGGTTGGCCTTGAACTTGCAATCCTCCTGCTTCGTTTCCCAAGTCACTGGGATTACATACCTGACACCACTGCAGCCAGCACACTGAAATATTTAGGAGTAAAAAGTCTAATGTATGTGAATGAAACTCAAAAGGTTCACAAATATTTGTATGTGGAATGTGCATGCAGTGCATAATTAAGGATATGGGCAAAATGATAAAAATAGGTGAATAGGTAAAGGATATGTGAAAGTTCTACATACTATTTTTATTCTTACAACTTTTCAGTAAGTTTGAAATTATTTCCAAATACAAAGTTTAAAAAATGTTCCCCTGCAAAGTTCCCTGAATCCTAATTGAGTCAGCGTGGACCGTACCCGCAGGAATTTCATGAATATGTGTAGCTCTTTCCTAAATATAAGTTAGTTTGCCCAACTTGCCAAATGTTTGCTTCCAAGCTAAGTGAAAGTGCCAAGGAGCTAGGGCAAGCATCTTTTCATTTTCATCTGTTCTCAGAAGATCTTCCCTGGAGCTAGTTCTCACCAGAGGCTTATTGAATTGCCAAGAGTTGCTTTTTGGCTTTTAAGTAAACTATGGTGAGCTCTGAACAAAACATCTGAGATTTGGGAACTGCCTTCCTCTCTTCCTGATCTGCTGCATGGCATAGGTTTCTTAAAGGTAAAGGAGCAATCAGAGCAGAAGTCACAAACTGGCAAATTAAGAGCTGCCAGTCCACATATGCATTTGGCCTGCACAGTTTTTTTTTTTGGTACTGGGGACTGAACTCAGGGGTACTTGACCACTGAGCCACATCCCCAGCCCTATTTTGTGTTTTATGTAGAGACAGGGTCTCACTGAGTTGCTTAGTGCCTCGCCATTGCTGAGGCTGGCTTTAAACTCGCAATTCTCCTGTCTCAGCCTCCCTAAGTGCTGGGATTACAGGCTTGAGCCACCGTGCCCGGCTCTGCACAGTGTTTTTTACAATGCTCAATTAGCTCCATTAGCTACTGACACTCAAAAAACAGGGCAGTTCATGTAAAAATGTGGCTGTCTTCTCTGACCACATTGGGCCCACACCCCCAGCAATTGGCTAGAGATGAGTATGTGCCCTCCTGCTCCACACAGTCCTGATCTCATCCTTTTTTTTTTTGTTTTTTAGTTGTAGATGGACACAATATCTTTATTTATTTATTTTTATGTGGTGCTGAGGATCGAACCCAGTGCCTCACGCATGCAAGGCAAGCGCTCTACCACTGAGCTACTGACCTCATCCTTTAATATGACCGATGAACTTTGCTCACTTACAAATTCTGCTTGATCTTTGGACTGGAAGATCTCAAAGGGTCTTTCAGTTCATGCCACCTCTAACCATGATTCATCTCTTCGGTGACCTCAGATGCTGAACAAGAGGTTGGATGGAGCTGAATGAAGTGCAGAAGCAATAACAGCCTATATGAGAGCTGTCTTCAGTACAGTGATCTAGGTAGGGCTGGATTCTGGCTTAAAATGTTGATATGCCCAGTAGTGACATGGAGGGGGTGTGACAATTAGAGTCAAAATTGGTAAGAAACTATGAGGTTTTATTAGAAATGGGACATTCACAATGGATAACAGAACTCGGGGAAAGCCAGGTGGCTGCTGAGCATGCCAAGTGCCTGGAACTGAGGGCATCACTGTGAGCAATCTTGGAGTCACAGCTGAGAGCAGTTATGGTTTGCAGCCAGGAAGTAAATCCTGGAATAAAAAAGCAAAGAAAAAAATCAAGGTGTGGTGGAAAGAGCACTGAGCAAGGATCAAAGGATGTGGTCTCTAGTTCTGGATCTATCACTTACTAATTGTGTGATCTTGGGCACATCATTCCACATTCCTGAACCCATTTTCTCAACTTCAAAAAGGAATGCTAGCCTCGCCTATCTCAGAGTTATAGAAACCCTAACTTGCCCTTCCAGAGAGCAAAGCACTTAGTAACCGGGGAAGTAGTATCACAACGTGAGATGAAATTCAGGAGTAATTTAGTTTCAGAATGCCAGGGCTTGAAGGACCCTTTGAGCATCTGCAATCCTCTCATTTGGGTTCCCAAGGAGAGAAATCACATAGTAGGGTTAGGGGCAGAGGTGGGCACAGTGATCCATTATTTAAAAAGCAGATCCCCTCCCCCAACCCCTTGTGCTCCTTCTAGGGAGTACATAAGTGAACCTAAGTCGGAAGTCAGCCTGGGCAATTTAGCGAGACCCTCTTTAAGGGTGGTGGTGGCAGGGTGTGGCTCAGTGGTAGAACGCTTGCTTAGCATGCGCAAAACTCTGGGTTCAATTCTCAATACTGAAAAAAAAACTATGAATTTTGTTACTTCTTTTTCTGTACTATCTCAGAAATTCTATGTATTCTATCTACACTTACCGCACGTCTCAGTTTGGATCAGCCACGTTTCAAGGGCGGCTCGTGGCAGCGACCCCTGGAGCGGCCCCAGCAGCCTGGTCCCCTGGCTCCTCCCAGCGAGCAGCTGCGCCAGGTTACATCACAGAGCCGCCAGCGGCCTGAGACCGGCCCGGCCCGTGGCCCCGCGCTCCCACCCTCCCCGCTCCAGACGCCCAAGCTCTGAAGGGAATCAGGGCTCACAGAACAGCGGGGGCAGCGGGTCGGTCCGCTGTGCGCCCGGCTTTCGCGAGCCGGAGCGCAGCGGTCCCGACTCCACGCGCCTCACTCCCAACGGCCCGCGCTCGCGGAGCGTCCGGGAGCGGTCGAAGCTCCGAAGCCGGCGGCCATTGGCTCGCGGCGGCCCTCAGCCCGCCCTCGCCCCGCGCCTATTGGCCTCGGCGGCGGCGCCCGCTGGGTAGGGGCGGTGCTCTGCCCTCGCGCCGGGCCTCAAGAGGGCGGTGAGGAAGCGGCGCCTCCCTGCGCCCCGCCCCTCGGCTAGCTCTCCGGCTCCGGCTGCTCTGGGTGCTGCGGCTGCTCTGGGTGCTCCGGCCCTTACCCGGCTCCTCACGGCTCCCTCCGGCTTCCGCGCGGCGGCGGCGGGTAGGTCAGACCTAGGCGGCCCATCCGAGGGCCGCCTTTTCACTGTCCCGGGGCTGCCTGAGCTTGCGCCGCGTACAGTAAGACCCCGCAGGGCTGCCTACAGGGGAAGGGCGGTGGCCGCTGCTCGCCAGACGCGGGGCGACCGGGAGGGGCCGGGCGGGGCCTGCGGGCGTGACCTCGCCGTCTTCGAGGCGCGGTCCTGGGGCTGTGTGTCGCGGCGGGCTCAAGTCCCGCGTGGGGTCGGGGATGATGGAGCTGGTGGCGCCTTAGGCTCAGGGTAGGGTGAGCCCAGAGGCAAGGGGCAGCTGTAGCCTGGGGCCTGGGTGCGGCCCGGGATGTGGGGGACTCGAGTCGTTTCCTGAGGCATTGGGGGGTCAGTTGATGTGCGACCGAGGCGAGTCTTAGTCTCCAGTCGGGGATTGTGGGTGGGGCTGAGGGTTGTCTAGAGAACTGGGCCCTAGCCGCGGCTCTTACTGTGTGCGTGGGCCCTGGCAGTTGGACTAAAGCTTGTCCTATGGCTGCGGGAGTGGGAAGGGGACTAGAAGGGGCAGTTGGAGCAGAGATTGTGGTTTAGTACATGGAACACGTTCTTCGTTGGTTTGTTCAATTTTATTGAAATTGTCCTTGGGGTCGTTCGGGGTGGGGTTTGCTTATCTTAAGAAACGTGTAAATTAAATGCATTTGCTGCTTTGCTTTGGGTAGCTAATCCCCTTAGCTTTATGTTTTGGGACCCATACTCGGGGTGAAGCATGTACTCCTCGGAAATATTAGTGTTACCCAGCTTTCTATCGGAAACCCCCTTTTCTCCTTTTTCTCTGGTCCAGTTACAGTATTGCTCCCCAGGGCCTCTCTCCCTGGCTGCATAACATTGCAGTGTTTCTTGCTCTCTGTGTCTCTCTCCCATTTGCCTGCTGCTGCGCTTTTGGCAACTGCCTCTGCTCTTTCCCAGGGATGGTTGTGGCATTGCATCAGGGGATATTTGTGCTTGTAATTTGCTCACTCAGCCCAGGAGGAGGGAGAATAGTGTGTTGCAGAGATGGGAGGGGGGTGCCGTCAGCTTGGCTGGGTAGGCAGAGAAATGGGTGTGGTGAGGGAGAATACAGCTGCTCTGGGCCTATAGGGTAACATTGCCCAGTCATCAGCGCAGAGATTCAAAGACCAGCAACAGCAGCAGCTATTTTTATAAATCAATCCTGGATCCAAGCTGAGCACATGGATTTAGAGTGAACAGTTGTCATGTTCTAACTATTACTGGTTATTACTATTTGGTAGACAACATTAGAGTTGCTAAGAAGAGACTCCATCTATATAATGTAGTGGGCATTTTATTTGCAACTTTTTGTTTTTTAATTTTAATTTTTTAAAATTTATTTTTGGTACTGGGGATTGAACCCAGAGGAGTTTTACCACTGAACTACTTTGCCAGCCCTTTTTATTTATTTATTTTTTTAATTTTTTTTTTTCTGTAGTTGTAGATGAACAGCATGCCTTTATTTTTTTCATCGTTATGTGGTGCTAAGGTTCGAACTCAGTGCCTCGCACATGCTAGGCAAGCGCTCTACCACTGAGCCACCACCCCAGCCCCCCCTTTTTATTTTTTTAAGACAGGATTTCATGAAGTTGCCGAGGGCCTCCATAAGGTGCTAATGTTGGCCTGGAACTTGGGATCTCTTGTCTCATCCTTCAAAGTCTACCCTTACTTGCAACTTTTTAACTTTGCTTTTCTCAACTCCTTACAGTGGGAATCTCTTCAGGGGATGTCCTTTAAATTGATGGAGTTTAATGATCTCTACTACGTTTCATATGAAATGTTTTAACCTCAATTATACTCTTCCTTTCAAATTTAATTTTAAAATAATACTCCCAGGAGCTAGTTTTATTTATTTTCAGATGAGGAATGAGACAGGAATTCGAAGTCACACAAATAGTAAAATGGCATTTAAACCAATATCTAGGTCTCTCTGATCCCCATATAGTAATTTAGAATCTTCAGAATTTTGGTTCACACAGCATGATTTCAAGTGCTTGGGAGTATATTAATGCAAAGCAAACTCACTAGAGACTGATAAACCAGATACCAATTTATTTATGTCAGAAGTATTGGGTGCCACGTACACAGTTGGATTTAATTATCCACTGACCAGGACGCCTTCATTGTTCCTGGCAGCATAATCAGTAATAAGAGGGCAGTTTATTATGGAATTGGAATGAGGAATATTCTTAGGGGATGTTTTAATCAAGTTCCAGAAGCCTAGTGAGCTTCCTTTTTCCCATTGTAAGAACGCATGTACTAAGTCGGAAAGTGCTGGGGTGTGTTTTAATACATTTCCCACTCTAGTTGGTTGGTTTTGGTCATCTCCATAAATTTGCCAGCAGCCCTGTGTTAAAATTCTCAAATATATAAATAAGGTTGCATTTTCCATTGTTTGTTGACACTGAAGGAAACACCTGGATTTTCTTTCTTTACATTTTTTTTCTTTTCCTCTTCTTTATTTCTTTTTTTAAAAGACCCTGAGGTGCCCATGCTTATTTGGTCTATAACCAAGCAATCCTCTGCTCAGCCTCCACAAA
Organism: Geosciurus inauris; assembly: GCA_004024805.1. Taxonomy (NCBI): domain Eukaryota; kingdom Metazoa; phylum Chordata; class Mammalia; order Rodentia; family Sciuridae; genus Geosciurus; species Geosciurus inauris. Next base: position 13,720 of record PVHX01022608.1, read on the forward strand.
AATTTGGACTATAGGCGCACACCACCACATCTGGTTTTGGATTTTGTTTTAGATAATTTGCTTTAGTCAGAGTTGGTTGTTCCGGATCTTGGTACCTTGGTCTTTTTCCTAATCTTGTTTCTAAATTTGGTGAACCATAAGTTCTTGCTGTTGACACTTCAAATTTTTTTTAATATTTATTTTTTAGTTGTAGGTGGACAGAATATCTTTTTTAAATAGATTTTTTAGTTATACATGGACACAGTGTCTTTATTTGGTTTACTTATTTTTATGTGGTGCTGAGGATCAAACCCAGTGCCTCACATGAGCGAGGCAAGTGCTCTGCCACCGAGCCACAACCCCAGCCCCCAGAATATCTTTATTTTATTTTTATGTGGTGCTGAGGATCGAACCCAGTGCCCCGTGCATGCCAGGCGAGCACGCTACCACTGCGCCACAACCTCAGCCCTGACGCTTCAAATTTTTGACATCATTCTTTTTCTCTTTTTCTTTTTTCTTTTTTTAAATTAAACATGAGTAGTTAAAGCTGGGTGTGGTGGTGCACGCCTATAATCCCAGCACTTTGGGAGGCTGAGACAGGAGAATTGCAAGTTCAAAACCAGCCTCAGGGGCTGAGGTTATGGCTCAGTGGCAGAGCGCTTGCCTTGCACGTGAGGCACTGGATTTGATCCTCAGCACCACATAAAAATAAATAAACAAAATAAGGACACTGTGTCCATGTATAACTAAAATATATATACCACCCGCCTCAGCAATGGCAAGGCACTAAGCAACTCAGTGAGACCCTGTCTCTACATAAAACAAAAAATAGGGCCGAGGATGTGGCTCAGTGGTTCAGTACCCCTGAGCTCAATCACTGGTACCAAAAAAAAAAAAAAAAAAAACATGAGTGGTTCATATGTTTGAAACAGTTTTCCTTAGAGGAACATTTTGACCGAATGGAAAGTATCTTGGTGGTTCATTTGATTTAGTCAATTTGAAAGGGAAACCAAGAAAATACCACTGTTTTCACTTTGTCTTTTTTTTTTTTTTTTTTTCTGTGTTGGACTGTTGAACACATGGCTTCATACATGCTCAGGACACTTTCCACCATTCTACCACTGAACTACACTACCAGCTTGGTATGCCTTGTTTTTTATTGGTACTGGGCCAAGGGCACTATACCCTAGTCCTTTTTATTTTTTGAGACAGGGTCTCCCTAAGTTCCTGAGTGTCTTGGCTAAGTTGCCAAGGCTGGCCTCAAACTTGTGATCCTCTTGTCTCAGCCTCCTGAGTCACTGGGATTATAGGTGCATGCAACACCTTGCCAGGCCTTGTATGCTTTTATTGTCACATTAAATCTGGGAAAACCAGATAACTAACATGATTCGTTACTGATGTAACTTTGATGAATTAAGGTGATGTTGCCTTTATTTCTTACAGGGGAAAACAAGTCATCAAGACATGTATGTACTCCAGGGGAAAGAAATTAAGCTACACCTCAAGGAGGGGGTTTTCAAGAATTTGTGGGCATATTTAAAAATCACTGTAGTATTGGTGGCTCACACCTGTAATCTCAGTGACTAGGGAGGCTGAGGCAAGAGTATCACAAATTCAACTCGGTAAGTTGCCAGCCTCTGCAACTTATCAAGCCCCTAAGCAATTTAGTGAGACCTTGTCTCAAAATAAAAAATAGAGGACTGGAGATGTAGTTCAGTGGTTAAGCGCCCCTGGGTTCAAGCCCTAGTACAAAAAACAAAACAAAACAAAATGAACAATCCACTTATGAATAGATGCTATGAAGTTATCCAGAGATCTGAGTTGTCCTTCAAATTTCATTTACTTATTTTAGTATTCATCAGTGACTTTTTTTCTTTGTAATGCTAGGGATTAAACCCAGGGGCCTCACACATACCAGGCAAACACTACCATTGAGCCACATACCCAGCCTTCATTAGTGAATCTTGCCAGCAGCAACAATTATTGTGGTGGTCTAATGATGATTTTGTTTGTTCCCTACTTCCTTCTACATTTATTCTTCTGTAAGGATTTTTATGTTTCCCATACATTTCTTTATCCATCAAATCGCTTATATCTACATGGACTACACACATGGTGGGGAGGTACCGGGGATCAAACTATTGAATTCGGGGGCAATCGACCCCTGAGCCACATCCCCAGCCCTATTTTGTATTTAGAGACAGGGTCTCACTGAATTGCTTAGTGCCTTTCTTTTGCTGAGGCTTGCATTGAACTTGTGATCCTCCTGCCTCAGCCTCAGCTGCTAGGTGCCACAGGTGCCACCGTGCCTGGCCATGTGAATTTTTTTTGTTAGCAATCTAATAATACAGTCTTTTGTGGCTAGGGTTATGGCTTGGTGGTAAAGTGAGGCACTGAGTTCAATCCTCAGCACCACTTAAAAAAATAAAGTCATTAAAAAATACTGTGCTTTGTTGCTCAATTTATTCTAGCTTTGTCTGTTTTAGTATTGGTACTTGTGTTCATTTTGGTTTTTTTTTTTGGTACCAGGGATTGAACCTGGGGTGCTTAACCACTGAGCTGCATCCCCAGCCTTTTTGTTTATTTTTTTATTTTTATTTTTATTTTTTGGTACTGGAGATTGAACTCAGGGGCTCTCGACCACTGAGCCACATCCCCAGCCCTATTTTGTGTTTTATATAGAGACAGGGTCTCACTGAGTTGCTTAGCACCTCGCCGTTGCTGAGGCTGGCTTTGAACTCGCAATTCTTCTGTCTCAGCCTCCCTAAGTGCTGGGATTACAAGTGTGAGCCACCACACCTGGCTTGATCTCGAACTTTTGATCCTCCTGCCACAGCCTCTGGAGTTGTTGGAATTACAAGTGTGAGCTACCATGCCTGGTCTGTGTTGTTTATACACACACACATACACAACACACACACTTCTGTTTTTTAGGACTTCTGATACTATAAGATGCTCCTGTCTCATCTTGTATTTTCCCTGTCCTAGTGCTAAAATCAGACATTTCTCCAAGGAGCCTTTTTTTTTCTCTTGGTACCCATGGATTAGACTCAGGGACGCTAAACCACTGAGCCACATGCCCAGCCGTATTTTGTATTTTGTTTAGAGATAGGTCTCACTGAGTTGCTTAGTGCCTTGCCCGTTGCTGAGGCTACCTTTGAACTTGCAATCCTCCTGTCTCAGTCTCTCAGAGTGCTGGAATTACAGATGTGCACCACCCGGTGCCCTGGTTCCTTTTGTTAGAAAAGTATTAAGATGGGGCTAGGGTTGTGGTTTGATGGTAGAGCACTTGCTTGCCTAGCTTGTGAGACACACTTGGTTCGATTATCAGCACCACATAAAAATAAATAAATAAAATAGTTATTGTGTTCATCTACAACTAAAAAAATGTTTTTTTTTGTTTTTTTTTTTTAAAGAACAGAAAAGAAACTGGGCTCAGTGGTGCATACCTGTAATCCCAGCACTTTGGGAGGCTGAGACAGGAGAATCCTGAGTTCAAAAGCCAATCTCAGCAAGGGCAAGGCGCTAAGCAACTCAGTGTGACTCTGTCTGTAAATAAAACAAAAAATAGGGCTGGAGGATATGGCTCAGTGGTCGAGTGCTCCAGAGTTCATTCCTGGCACTGGCCCCCCCAAAAAGAAAAGAAAGAAAAGTATTAAGATAAAAATCTGGTTTCTGAATGTGCTGAATATATGCATTTCTTCTGGGGTATCACTGTAGATCCTCCTGGGACAGAACTAGGAAATAATACATGTATATATGGAGATTGTGTGTGTGTGTGTGTGTATGCATGCTCACATATGTGTGTGTATATATATATATATATGTTTGTTTTTCTCTCTGTATATAAACATGTTCATATCTGATACCTGACTGTAATCCAGCACCATAAAGTTCATTCTAGTATTCCCCTTGTTTATTTGTAACATCTTTTCTGACAAATCTGAGTGGTTTAACAAATAAGACATCTACTTATTTGTTTGAGTCTTTATACATAAAATTTTAAAATTGTTACGTAAATTTCTGAAGCATTTTGCAGGTGTTAACTACTTTAAATTATTTTTATTTAATATTGATATTTATTCTTTTGTCCAGGGTCCTGAATTCTGGGAAGGTGCTTTACATGAGCCCCTTCAGGTTTTTAAATTATTGTTTTCAGTGTGAGAGGTGAAGTCATTTTGCCTCTGGCTAAACAGGAAGTGAGGGACTAGCTGGAATTCATGACCTGTACTCTTTTTTTTTTTGTGGTACTGGAGATTGAACTCAGTGGCACTTGACCACTGAGTCACACCCCCAGCCCTATTTTGTGTTTTATGTAGAGACGGGGTCTCACTGAGTTGCTTAGCGCCTTGCCCTTGCTGAGGCTGGCTTTGAACTTGCGATTCTCCTGTCTCAGCCTCCCTAAGTGCTGGGATTACAGGCTTGTGCCACCGCGCCCGGCTCCTTTGTCTCACTGTCAATGCTGTGTTTGATCCCAAGCAAAGTTGTCTTTTCATGTCAAGTATCTTGACTAACTAATCAACCTTTGTCCCTTCTTTTTTTTTTTTTTTACTTGGTACTGGAGATTGAACTCAGGGGCACTCGACCACCAAGCCACATCCCCAGCCCTATTTTGTGTTTTATGTAGAGACAGGGTCTCACTGAGTTACTTAGCGCCTCGCCATTGCTGAGGCTGGCTTTGAACTCGCGATTCTCCTGTCTCAGCCTCCCTGAGTGCTGGGATTACAGGCTTGTGCCACCGCGCCCGGCTCCTTTGTCTCTTCTTGATGGGATGTTTCTAGTTAAAGAAGTTACTGGTTTTTAGCAAACTTTAAAAAACTTTTGGTTGTATTGAGTACAAGAATAATTCCTTTCAGCCGGGCGCGGTGGCTCAAGCCTGTAATCCCAGCACTCAGGGAGGCTGAGACAGGAGAATCGTGAGTTCAAAGCCAGCCTCAGCAATGGCGAGGCGCTAAGTAACTCAGTGAGACCCTGTCTCTAAATAAAACACAAAATAGGGCTGGGGATGTGGCTCAGTGGTCGAGTGCCCCTGAATTCAATCCCTGGTACCAAAAAAAAAAAAAAAAAAAAAAAAAAGAATAATTCCTTTCATGAATGTCTTTCTACTTGTACAGTCATAGAATTGGAGGAGATTTTAAGGATAATCTAGGCAAGTTTTTCACATATAATGTAATATTTCTCTAGTCTTCTACACAGGTATTCCTCAAGATAGGTGCTTCACAGCTGGTAGTTACCAATTCCAGGTTTGCAAATTTGTCATTTTAGAAAGACTTTCTTGATGATGATTTTAAATCTGCTTGTTTTCAGCTTAGTTCAATGATTCTAATTTTGCTACCCTCAGTTATTTTTATACTGTGAAGCTCCAATCTCCACTTTCCAGCTATTCAATGACAGTTATTTTGTCCCACTTAAGTTTTTTCTTTTCCAGACTAAACATTTTTGCCCCACAGATGCTTCTCATGAAATGTGCTTTCTAATTTTTTTAGTATGTTGGGCATCATCCTGTGGATATACAGTTTGTCAAAGTTTGTCAGATATGGTCTGATCCAGATATTGTGTTAGGCTTTTGAAATGAAGTGATTATAAAATTCATTATGACTGGGTGTGATGGTGTGCCCTTATAGTCCCAGCTGGGAGGCTGGGGTAGGAAGATTGCTTGAGCCTAGGAGTTTAAGACCAGCCTTGGAACAGTGAGACATCGTCTAAAAAAATTCAGTTATGCCAGGTGCGGTGGTGTACACCTGTCATTCCAGCAGCTCGGGAGGCTGAGGCAGGAGGATCACAAGTTCAGAGCCAACCACAGTAGTGAGGTGCTAAGCAGCTCAGTAAGACCCTTTCTCTAAATAAAATACAAAATAAGGCTGGGGATATGGCTCAGGGGTTGAGTGCCTCTGAGTTCAATCCCCGGTACCAAAAAAAAAAAAAGAAAAAAAGATTCGATTATGATCCCTGCCCATAGGGAACTTACTACTTGCTCATTTTCCATTAGTGCTCTTTTAGAGTACATTTTTTTTTCTTTTTCTTTTTTAGTTGTTAATGGACCTTTATTTTATTTATTTGTATGTGGTGCTGAGACTCAAACCCAGTGCCTTGCACATGCCAGGCAAGCGCTCTGCCACTGAGCCACCGCCCCAGCCCTAGAGTAAATTTTCTTTTAATATCTACTTTCCAAGCCGGGCGCAGTGGCTCAAGCCTGTAATCCCAGCACTTAGGGAGGCTGAGACAGGAGAATCATGAGTTCAAAGCCAACCTCAGCAACGGCGAGGCGCTAAGCAACTCAGTGAGACCCTGTCTCTACATAAAACACAAAAATAGGGCTGGGGATGTGGCTCAGTGGTCAAGTGCCCCTGAGTTCAATCTCCAGTACCAAAAAAAAAAAAAAAAATCTACTTTTCAAAGTTAGTTTATATCTGTGTAGTTGAGAACTTATCTTTACATCTTTTCCGTGGAGCTACTATTAAGCCAAGTCTTTGTCCTTGGTTGGTTGGTTTCCTGAACCTATGTGTTTGACACCCTCGTGCTGGGATCAAACCCACAGCCTTACACGTGCCAGCCAAGGTGCTCTACCGTTGAGCTACATCCCATGTCCCTATATATTTGACTTTTTACATTCCCATTTTCTTTGCTAATTTCTCCTCATTGTTCCAAAGGGATCTTTTTGAATCTTGTTTCCATTTCCCTGTACCTTTGTTACCCTTCCTATGTCTATACAACTGACTTTTTTTTTTTTTCACTTGGGTGATTTTAAAAAATATTCACTTAGTACCAACATCATACCCTAGTAATATGTAATTAAGCCAAAACTTCATGCTTTATTTTTCTCTTTATTATTTTAGGAAATATATCCAAAATAGATCTTGGTTTTGATTTTCTATAGTTCATGTTTAAAATTATAATTAAAATATTTTACATCTTGAAACTGAAGGCATAGTTCAACCTTTCTTCCTTTTCCTTTTTTTTTTGTTTTTTCTTTTAAAAAAATTTTTTTTTAGTTGTTGATGGATCTTTATTTTATTCATTTATTATTTATATGTGATGCTGAGGATCGAACCCAGTGCCTCACGCATGCTAGGCAAGCGCTGTACTACTGAGCCACAATCCCAGCCCGCACTTTTTATTTTTTATTTTGATACAGGGTCTTGCCAAGTTTCTGAGGATCTCACTAAATTGCTGAGACTGGCCTCAAACTTTTGATTAGGACTCCTGCTTCAGACTCCTAAGTTGCTGCGATTATAGGAGTGCACCATTGTGCCCTGCAGCATAGCTAGATCTTTCTTTCTTTCTTTTTTTTTTTTTTTTTTTTTTTAATATTTTTTAGTTGTAGATGGACGCAATGTCTTTATTTTTTTTTTAAATATTTATTTATTTATTTATTAGTTTTAGGTGGACACAATAGCTTTATTTTATTTTTATGTGGTGCTGAGGATCGAACCCAGTGCCTCACGCGTGCTAGGCGAGCATGCTACCACTGCGCCACAATCCCAGCCCCGCAATGTCTTTATTTTATTGCTTTGTATGTGGTGCTGCGGATCGAACCCAGGGTCTCACGCATGCGAGGCAAGCGCTCTACCGCTGAGCTACAATCCCAGCCCAGCTAGATCTTTCTAATAGTTTGATTATTGACTAAAATTAGATTATATGATTTTTTTAAGTTTTTTCTTTGTAGTTGTAGATGGACAGAATGCCTTTGTTTTACTTGTTTATTTTTATGTGGTGCTGAGGATCGAACCCAGTGCTTCACACCTGCTAGGCAAGTGCTCTGCCACTGAGCTACAGCCCCAGCCCCTATATGATTCTTTTTTATTATGACAAAGTATAGGTAGTTTCTGATTTACAGTGAATTATATATAAATTGTTCTATCTTTACCTGGCTTGGTGACACACACCTGTAGTTCCAGTGGTTCGAGTGGATGAGCCAAAAGGACTGCAGATTCAGGGCCAGCCTTGGTAACTTAGTGAGACTCTGTCTCAAAATAAAATAAAAAGGGGGCTGGGATTGTAGCTCAGTGGTAGAGCACTTGCCTCTCATGCATGAGGCACTGGGTTTGATCTCAGCACCACATAAAAATAAATAAATAAAATAAAGATATTGTGTCCATCTACAACTTAAAAAAGAAATAAAAAAAAAAAAAAAGGCCAGGTGTGGTGGCACAGGTCTGTAATCCCAGCGGCTAGGGAGGCTGAGGTTGGAGGGTTGCAAATTCAAACTCATTCCCAGCAATTTAGTGATACCCTGTCTCAAAATAAAAATGGCTGAAGATGTGGCTCAGTGGTAAAGCATCACTGGGTTCAATCCCCCAGTACCAAAAATTAAAAAAAATAATAAAGAAAAAGGACTGTGCCTCTGGGTTCAATCCCCAGTACCACCAAAACAAACAGACAAAAATAACAAACAAAAAATACAACAACAACAACGAAACAAAAGAAAAGAAATAGTTTAGGGGAGTAAATGTTGCTTTGGGTGGCAGGTAAATAAGTGATTTCTGAGCTTAGGGAAAATTTGGGAGTAGAAGGGTTAGGGGATCAGGCAGACTTATAGGATTGGTTCCATTCCTATCAGCTCAGGTGTCAAACCTTTATTTATTGTCTTTCTTTGAGAAAACCTGCTGTCAGATCCCCCTCTTGCACTGCAAGAATTCTGTTCCTGTTTCTATTCTTCAATAAATTCTTATCTTTGAAAAAAAAGAAAGTTTTTCTTAACTTTCTATCCTAGTTTAGGTTGTACTTTTTGTTAGTGTTTATTTTATTAACTGAATAAATATTTATTAATATTTATTTTTGGACATTTATCAGTCCACTTTTTTTTTGTTTTTGTTTTTGGTACCAGGGCTTGAACTCAGGGGTACTCTACCAATGAGCCACATCCCGACCCCTATTTTGTGTTTTATGTAGAGACACTGAGTTGCTTAGTGCCTTGCCTTTACTGAGGCTGGCTTTGAACTCGCGATTCTCCTGTCTTAGCCTCCCAAAGTGCTGGGATTACAGGCGTGTGCCACCGTGCTTGGTCAGTCCACATTTAAAAAGATGCATCCCATAAAACTTACTGTTTTAAAGCATATAATTTGGTGGGTTTGGTGTAGTCATAGTATTCTGCAACTATTACCACTATCTAATTCCAGAACATGTTCATCATTCCCAAAAGAAACCCCATACCCATTAGCAGTTTCTTCCCATTCTTTCGCATTCCTCCATCCTCTGGCAACCACAAATTTTCCTGTCTCCATTATAGGTATTTCATATAAATGGTATCATACAACAAATGGCCTTTTGTGTCTGGCTTTTTTCATGTAGCCTATTGTTTTTAGGTTAACCCACATTATAGCACGTGTCAACCATTTCTTTCATTGTTATGACTAAATATTTCATTATGTGAATATACTTCGTTTTCTTTATCCATTCATCCATTGATGAACATTTGTATTGATTCTACTTTTTAGCTAATATAATGCTGCTTTGAAATTTCTTTGTGTATTTTTGTGTGGGTGTAGGTTTTCATTTTTCCTGTGTAAATATGCCTGACAGTGGAATTACTGTTGTCATGTTGTTACTGTGTTTAACCTTTTGAAGAACTACCAAAATGTTTTCCAAAGTTGCCCTTCCATTTTATATTCCTATTAGCAGTATATGTGGGTTCTAGTTCCCTCCACATCCTCAGAAGACTTGCTATTATCTTTTTGAGTGTAGCTGTCCTAGTGGGTATGAAATGATATAGCTCATTGTAGTTTTGATTTTCCTGATGACTAATGTGCTTACCAACCAATCATATGCCTTCTTGGGAGAGTATTCAGATCTTTTATCTTTTGCATTAAAAAAAAATTGTCTCTTGGCATCCATGTTGCAAATCAATTGACCTAATAGGTGCACATGTTTATCTCTGAACTCTTGAATTTATTCTGTTGATCTACATGTCTTTCTTTATGCAAGTACCACACTGTCTCAATGACTGTAACTTTGTAGTATGTTTTGAAATCAGGAAGTGTGAGTTTTTTCTTTTTTTGTTCTTTTTTTTTTTTTAGTTGTAGATGAACACAATGTCTTTATTTTATTGCTTTGTATGTGGTGCTGAGGATCGAACCCAGGGCCTCACGCATGCGAGGCAAGCGCTCTACTGCTGAGCTACAATCCCAGCCTTGTTCTTTTTTTTTTAAGATTGTTTTTTTATTTTTTATTTTGAGACTAGGTTGCAGTGGCTGACCTCCAACTTTCCATCCTCCCACTTTAGCCTCCCAAATTCCTAAGATTAAAGGCTTGTACCACCATGCCCTGCTTCTAGAATGTTTTGTATTCTGGATTCCTAGCATTTTCTTTCTTTCTTTTTTTTTGGTACTGGAGATTGAACGCAGGGTCACTCGACCACTGAGCCACATCCCCAGCCCTATTTTGTGTTTTATGTAGAGACAGGGTCTCACTGAGTGGCTTAGCACCTCGCCGTTGCTGATGCTGGCTTTGAACTTGTGATTCTCCTGTCTCAGCCTCCCTAAGTGCTGGGTTACAGGCTTGCGCCATCACACCCGGCTCCTAGCATTTTCATATGAATTTTAGGATCAGCTTGTCAATTTCTGTGGAAAAGGAAGTTAAAATTTTTAGATACTGTATTGAATTTGTTGATCAATTTAAAGAACATTACTGTCTTGAATAGTTTTAAATCTTCCAGTCCATGAATGTGGAGTGTCTTTTTAAAAAAAAATTTTTTTTCAATGGATACAATACCTTTATTTTATTTATTTTTAAGTGGTGCTGAGGATTGAACCCAGGTCCTCACACGTGCTAGGCATGCATTCTACCACTGAGCCACAGACCCAGCTCTGTTTTGTATTTTATTTAGAGACAAGATCTCAATTAGTTGCTTAGGGCCTCACTTTTGCTGAGGCTGGCTTTGAACTCATGATCCTCCCATCTCAGCCTTCTGAGCTGCTGAGATTACAGGCTTGGCCACCACACCTGGCCACAGCCCCTCTTTTTAAAAAATATAAGACAACATTTTTTTGAGGCAGCTAAGTAGCTTAGGCTGGTCTTGAACTTGGGATCCGTCTGCCCTAGGCTTTTGAGCACCTGGAATTAACAGGTGCAGATCACTGCGCTTAGCATTTGTTAATATCTTTAAGTTGTTTCTCAGTGTATAAGTCTTTGCACTTCTTTGGTTAAAGTTATTTTTCTTTTTGTGGGCTGGGGTTGTAGCTCAGTGGTGGAGTGCTTGCCTTGCATGTGTGGGACACTGGGTTCAATTCTCAACATCACATATAAATAGATAAAAAAATAAAGGTCCATTGACAACTAGAAAAAAAATTTATTTTTTTAGTTTTAGTTTTGTGGTACTGGGGAATGAAGAACCTAGGGCCACTTTACCACCGAGCCATATCCCCAGCCATATATATATGTGTGTATGTATATGTATGTATGTGTATGTATATATATGTGTGTGTGTATATATGTATGGACCTTTATTTTATTTATTTATATAAGGTGCTGAGAATCGAATCCAGTGCCTCACACACACTAGGCAAATGCTGTACCACTGAGTCACAACCCCAGTCCCTTATGATAGTTTTTTTTTTTTTTTAATTCCTTAGGGTTTTCATATTGACTTTAAATTATATATGTCCACTGGACTGAGACTGCTTTGAAATCAGATAATATTTATTTTATTTTTGGTCTTCATTTCTCTTTCCTTCTTGCCAAATGTATATTCAGTTTATGCTGGAGTAATGGTACTGTGGTGGGATTTAGTAAAGCATAATGCTGCTAATGGCTTGGAAAATTGCAGAAAGGAAGTAGAGTATTTTAAGACTACTTTTGCCTATTGTAAAATGTTTCCTGGGCTGGGTTGTAGCTCAGTTGTAGAGCTCTTTCCTATAGCGCACAAGACCCTGGATTTGATCTGTAGCACCACAGGGGGAAAAAGTTTCCTGAGGGTCCAGAGAAAGGTAGTTCTTGTTACTTCTGTTTCTGCCCCTCTGTAACTCTTGCCCTAATTATTCTTTGTTTCTAGAACTCAGAATACAAAAGATTTAAACTTCTATGAGTTAGAGTGGGAACTTTATTTTGATTTTCTGTATTGTTTCTCTGGGGAAATGTATTCTGGGCTCATTCACAAAATAGTTCTTTCTGGAATCTAGGAGTATTACAGTAATGTGATTGGCTATATTATGTGTTCAAATTTTTTCTTTTCAAAACTCAAGTTTATTCATTTTCTTTTCCCTTTCATTCACTAAATTAGAGAGACAAGTTAACAAAGCATTGATGATAAAGGGTAGGATCTAATCTGCTTTTCTCTTTTCTTTCTTTCTTTTTCTTTTTGGTACTGGGGATTGAACCCAGGGGCACTTGACCACTGAACCACGGCCCCAACCCTTTTTAATATTTTATTTAGAGGCAATCTTGCTGAGTTGCTTAGGGCCTCAATAAGTTGCTTAGGCAGGCTTTGAATTTGGGATCCTCCTGCCTCAGCTTCCAGAGCTGCTGGGATTACAGGTGTGTGCCACTGTGCCTGACTTGATCTGCTCTTTTCTTACTATTTTGTCTGCCTTTTATGCCAGGCATGAAGAAATTTTGTTTTTGTTTTTGGTATCGGGGATTGAATCCAGGGACACTTAACTACAGAGCCACATCCCCAGCCCTTTTTATTTTTCAATTTTGAAACAGAGTTTCCCTAAATTGCTTAGGGCCTTACTCAGTTGCTGAAGCTGGCTTTGAATTTGCAATCCTCCTTAGTGTCCTGAGTTGCTGGAATTACAGGTGTATACCACCACACCACCGCATCCAGCTAATGGTAATTTTTAATGGCTACATACTGTATCATGTGAACAGTTTTGATTTACTTGGTTTTCCCTATTTAGAGATTGTTTTTCATTTTTTGTTTATTTTTATGTGTAAGAGTCTGTTTGTATTTCACATTTTCATTATGATAGTTTTTTTTATTCAATAGCTTTATCATGATGTGACATAAAGTTTAACCTTTTGAATGGTTTCTAGTGTATTCACAAATTTTCTAACATCACCGCTAATCTAATTTGTCACTACGGAAGAAACTGTGTACCCATTAGTAGTCATTTTCCTTTCCTCTTTCTCCTCTAGCTCCTGGCACCCCCTACACTGTGGATTTGCCTATTCTGCATGTGTCATTATAAATGGAATTGGGCAATATGTGACCTTTGTGTTTAGCTGCTTTTACTTATTAGCGTGTTTTCCGGGGTAGGCTGTCTTGTAGCATGTATTAGTACTTCATTTTTAAGGCCACATAGTATTCCATTGTGTGGATGTAATACATGTTATTTATCCATTTATCAGTTGAGTTGGATTTTTTTTTTTAAAGTTATTATGAGTAATACTGCTATGAACATTTGTGTACAAGACTTTGTGTTTCATTTTTCCTTTTTTTAGTTGTAGATGGACACAGTACCTTTATTTTTTATGTGGTGCTGAGGATCAAACCCAGTGCCTCACACATGGTAGGCAAGCACTCTACCACTGGGCTACAACCCCAGCCTTTGTTTTATTTTTCTTGAGTATATATACCTGTGAGTGGAATTACTAGGTCATAAGGTAATGTTTAACCTGGAACTGCCAGACTGTTTTCTAAAGTGACGGCATTATTCTGTATTCCCAGCAGTAATATATGAAGGTTCCAATTTCCCCACATTATGATAGATTCTTTTTTTTTTTTTTTTTT
>PVHX01022609.1:0-27181 GCA_004024805.1 Geosciurus inauris
CTGCTGGTGATGCTTTCTATTGAGTTTTTGATTTGGTTTATTGTTTCTTTCATTTCAAGGATTTCTGTTTGGTTCCTTTTCAGAACCTCTATCTCCTTATTGAAGTGATTTTTTACTTCCAGTATTTGCCTGTGTATCTCTTTATCAAAGTGATCTTTTACTTCCTGTATTTGCCTACGCATCTCTTTATCAAAGTGATATATTGCTGACTGGGTTTGCTCTCTTGTATCATTCTTTAAGTCACCGACCATTTTAATTATGTACGTCCTGAATTCCTGTTCCGTCATTCCTCCTGCTGTACAGCCCATGGATTCTGAGAGTGTAGTATCTTGGTTTGTTTGAGTCACTTTCTTCCCTTGTTTTCTCATGATGTTTGTGTGTCTTTCCTTCTAGCTCTGCTGATCCAAGGTGTTACAGTTTTAACTCCTATATGGTTATAGCTTCCCTGCAGGGTTTCGTTACTTCTCCTCCAGTAGGTGGCGTTGTCCGTTGTTTGCTGGACTTTCCTGGCTGGTATCCTTGGTACTGGTCCCAGGCCAAGGTGAAACTCTGGGCCGCTGGTGGAGTCACTGTTCCACCGTGGCCAAGGTTTGCTCCCAGGTGTTCACCTGTGCCCCCTGGTGTGTAGGAAATTCCGCTGTGTTAGAAGGTGGTCCACAAAGAACAATAGCTGGGGTTCCGCTCAGGAGACAGTCAGTCCACAGAAGCAACTGCTAGCGGTCTCTCGCGGTTGGGTGGGCACTGGGGCTAGGCACCCTGTGCGGAAGCAGGCCCAGCACGCCCGGGGTAAACTCCGGGCTGGAGCCCTGGGCCGGATCCCTCCACAACTGCACTCCACCGGTCGGCGCCGAAGTCACTCCTCCTGGCTACCGCTGTCTCCCGGTGGCCCTGTGCTCACACACGTGAGTGAGACTCTTGCGTGGGGCGGCAAGGCGCAGAGAGCTGCCAAAAAACTGGTTGGAAGATGGCACCCCGCTACTTCCCGTCTTAGTCTCGGATAGCTGTAGCCCTGGGCCGAGGCCCGGGCTGCTACTGCGTTTCTCTGGCCGTTGCCGAAGCCTCGCCTCCCAGCTACCGCTGCCTCCCGGTGATCCTGTACTCACACATACACGAGCGAAATTCCTGCGTGGGATGTTGGGCCGCAGAAGGATGCCAGGAAGGTGGCTGGAAAATGGCGCCTCCACCACTTCCAGCCCTGGTCCTTGAGAGCCTAGCGCAGAGTGGACTGTCTAGGCCGCCATCTTGGAACCGCCTCCTCGTCAAATTTATATATTCATCACCTTCCATGTTTACTGTGTGTGTGTGTGTGCTTTCAAAGCACCTAAAAATCCGCTCACATTAAATAGTTAGTAGATTATTGACAATAGTCCTAATGCTAGACATTATATCTCTAGACTTAATCACTGTCAGTCCAGGGTAGAAATTATGAGGGCTTAACTATATAGTGGCTAGACAGACAGCAAAGAAATATTTAGACAAATAGAAGTTAGAGACATTTTATATAATTTTTACAATTCTAACATAAAAATTATCCTTCAAGTATGTTCACAAACTATATATTTATATGTGAACATATGGAATAATATATAGATGAATTAGGTCAGGATTCAGAGGAAGCCTCCAGGCCTAAAGAACAAGTAGTATCAATAAGAAAGGGTGAAGAAAACAGGGATTCTGCCACCAGACTAAGGTTTAGGACTGAATTGTGTTTCTATAAGAGAAACCATGAACTCATCTGAAAACATGATCAAAACCAAAAGAGAACTTCATTGAAGTGGCAGCATTGGCACTCAGAAGTTATGCCTGGAACATCAAGACTCCGGACATAACAGAATAGAAGACACAGAGACAAACCCACATAAATACAGTTATATCATACTACACAAAGGTGTCAAAGACACACATTCAAGAAAAGATAGCCTCTTCAAAACAGTGCTGGGAAAATTGGAAATCCATATGCATCAAAATGAAACTAAACCCCTACCTCTCACCATGCACAAAAATCAACTCAAAGTGGATCAAGGACCTAGGAATTAGACCAGAGACCGTGTGCCTAATAGAAGAAAAAGTAGGCCCAAATCTTCATCATGTCGGATTAGGCCCTGACTTCCTTAAAAGAATTTTAAAGCACAAGAAATAAAAATCAAAAAATTCAATAAATGGGATGGATTCAAACTAAAAAACTGCTTCTTAGCAGAAGAAACAACCAATCAATGAAGTGAAGAGAGAGCCTACATTTTGGGAGGAAATTTTTGCCACACATGTCAAATCGAGCACTACTCACTGGGATATATAAAGAACTCAAAAAACTTAACACCAAAAAAAACCAAACAACCCAATCAATAAATGGGCTAAGGAGCTGAACAGAAACTTCTCAGAAGAAATACAATCAATCAACAAATATATGAAGAAATGTTCAACATCTCTAGCAATTAGAGAAATGCAAATCAAAGCTACTCACCCCAGTCAGAATGGCAGTTATCCAAAATATAAGCAACAATAAGTGCTGACAAGGATGTGGTGAAAAAGGCACACTCAAACATTGCTGGTGAGACTGCAAATTGGTGCAAACTATCTGTAAAGCAGTATGGAGATTCCTTAGAAAACTTGGAATGGAACCACCATTTGAGCCTCCTATCCCACTCCTGGGTCTATACCCAGAAGACTTAAAAACAGCATACTACAATGATGTAGCCACATCAATATTTATAGCAGCTCAATTCACAATAGCTAAACTGTGGAACCAACCTAGATGTCCTTCAATAGATGAATGGATAAAGAAACCGTGGTATATGTACACAATGAAATATTAGTCAGCAATAAAAGAGAATACAATTATGGCATTTGCAGGTAAATGGATGGAGTTAGAGAATATCATGCTAAGTGAAGCAAGCCAATCCCCAAAAAACAAAGGCCAAATGTTTTCTCTGATAAGTTGACATTAATCCATAAGTAGGGTACATGGGATACGTAGAGTAACTTTGGATTGGCCAAAGGTGAGGGTGGGAAGGGGAGAGGGTATGGGTATAGAGAAGATGGTGGAATGAGATGGTCATCATTACCCTAAGTACACGTATGATTGCACAAATGGTGTGACCGTACTTTGTGTACAACCAGAGATGTGAAAAATTGAGCTCCATTTTTGCACAATGAATTAAAGAACATTCTGCCGTCAGGTATAACTGATTAGAACAAATGAATAAATAAATAAATTTAAAAAGAAAGACTCCAGACATAGTAATAAAGACCAGCAGAACAGAAACTAAGGAAAGTAACTCAATTCTAATCTGACAAGATGGTCAGGCCAACATTGTGGATATACATTCCTTATCTCTGGAATAACAGGCTCAGGTGACTAAGATTCTGCATAAAAGAGGCATCTGTAGTTCTAACTTTATAAGAAATAATGAAGCAGAGGCTAAAATTTTGAGATGGCTATCTATTTCTTAGAAAGAAAGGGGAGGGGATTGCTATGATTTAGTGACCCTGTTGAAAGACTGGCAACTCTTTTCTTCTTTCTAAGTCAGCCCTATCTCCATCCCTATTGGTACCATTCCATTCTTAAAAGACAATGAAAAGGAGAACTAAAACATACACTTCCCAAGAATTATTTTCACAAGAGAATGAACTGTCTCAAAAACAATCTGGGGGCTGGGATTGTAGGTCAGCGGTAGAGTGCTTGCCTCGCATGTGTGAGGCCCTGGGTTCGATCCTCAGCACCACATACAAAGCAAAAAAATAAAGACATTGTGTCCATCTACAACTAAAAAAAATATTAAAAAAAAAAAAAAACAATCTGGCATATACTACTCTAACAGAAAACCCTATTCTGTGGAATCACTAGCATATCATGTTTATCAGGTTCCCTGGCTCTACTATCCTTCATCTAACTTAGTAAGTATTGCCTGCTTACTGTAACCTCAGCACTGTAAAAGGCACAATAGGAGAACCAAAGCAAATATATGATTCTAGAAAACTTAGAGTCTCATTGAAGAGGCAAGAATGTATGAAAAACAACATATAATCAAGTACTAAATTAGCTTTCATCAATTGTGTAGTTACAGTAGAAATTCATTTATCATCTGCTAGTGCATCTAGATATATGAAAAGATTAATATTTTCCCTTATATTCTATAACCCAAATGACAAATGTGGGAGAAACAAGGAAAGGGAACAATCAGTTTAGGCTACAGTGATAAAAATGAGCTTCAGGAAAGGTTGAGTTTGAGCTAAACATTGAAGAAAAACCAGCAGGCATTCCAACAGTGGGAGACTAAAGAGGATAGCACCTGCAAGGGACAGAGGAGATATTAGCCATGGTTATTTAAGAGGAGTTAGAGAAAGGACAATGGAAAAAACCAAAGTAGGGAGAACTGCACAGAGAAGCATGGAGAGTTGGGAACTGTAGTGCAGCAAAATTGCAAGTTCTTAAGGATAAACTTGAAAAATCAGAGAACCTCAGGGTTTTCAGACTTCAGAATTCATCTAACACAATTTTCAATTTGATGCAATAATTCCACATGTGGTCAGACAGCCCCTGCCAGAAATTTTTCAGTGAGAGAATGAAAATTCATCATCTCTCAAGACAGAATTTTTATCATTAAAAATGTCTTACTTGGGCTGGGGAGGTAGCTCAGTGGTAGAGTGCTTGCCTAGCATGCGTGAGGCACTGGGTTCAATCCTCAGCACCACATAAAAAATAAATAAACAAATAAAGGTATTGTGTCCATCTACAACTAATAAAAAAAGAAAAAAATTTTTTTAAAAAATGTCTTATTTGGAGCCGGGCGCAGTGGCGCAAGCCTGTAATCCCAGCACTTAGGGAGACTGAGACAGGAGAATCATGAGTTCAAAGCCAGCCTCAGCAACGGCGAGGCGCTAAGCAACTCAGTGAGGCCCTGTCTCTGCATAAAACACAAAATAGGGCTGGGGATGTGGCTCTGTGGTGTAGTACCCCTGAGTTCAATCCCTGGTACAAAAAAAAAAAAGTCTTACTTGGGGCTGGGGACATAGCTCAGTTGGTCGAGTACTTGCCTTGCATGCACCAGGCCATGGGTTCAATCCCCAGCACAAGAAAACAAAAATGTCTTATTTGTAAAGTTACCTTTATTCACTCATTATCCCATCTGTAAGGAGATACATAAAGATTTTCTAAACATTCTAAAAGATGGCAACATTAATGTTTTCCCAAAATGGAATCTAATCTCAAGAAGTGAAAGATACAAACAGGCTTTAGCCAAAATATACCTGATTATAGCATTCATAGGCCATGTAATTTCTCCCTGCTGGTGAAAGAGTGGCTCTTTTAAGGGAATTTGCTGGTGACTCTGAAGCATGTCAGCATTTAGCATATTGTTTCCATTATGCTTCATGCAACAGTAAAAAATAAACATTTCTACCATAATTCTAGAGAAAGGATTTTTTTTTCCTTTTGTGCATAAGGAGTCCCCATAACAGGGCATGAAAAATCCATCATCTCTTGAATTAATTCCAAGTTTCCTACTAAATCAGTTATTCCCCTAAACCATACAAATTATTGACTATTGGGGCCAGGGTCAAATATGCCACTGCATTGCTTTTATGTCATATGAAGCAGGGTTGTCAGTCTTGGCACTATAGACATTTTGGGCCAGATAACTCTTTATTTTGAAGGACTGTCCTATGCATTGTGGTATATTGTCAGCATATTGTCACTGACCTGTACCTACCAGATGCCAGTGTACCTTCCCTCTCCAGTCATAAAACTGCAAATGTTGCCAGAAATTGTGTAATGTCCCCTGGGAATTAAAATTTTTCCAGGTTGAAAACCACTGATGTAAAGATACGGTCTTGGTTAAAAACCTGCTCTGGGTTCTGCATTCCAGGCACATTTTTAAAAGGGTGGTGGCTGCCCTTCTGGCATACATCCACCTAAAATCTGCTGTTTATTCCAATATCTTCAGAGGAAAGTGTGAACACCCTGTTTCTTGACAAATGACTTTGATTATTAGATTGTACCACAATGTGCATCAAAGTACAAGGACAGAGCTTTAGCTCTGCTGTCAAGACAACCGAAGCCTCTTCAAGCGAAAGGAAAATCAAAGACTTGTAGAATGCCAGTTGAGTAGGAACCTTCAGCCAAAGGCAAGTGCCATGGCCACTACCGAGCACCTGGCACTTCCCCACGAGAGCTGAATACTCAAGAAAATTGAGACTTCAAATGAGCTTCCATCTAATAAGCTGTAATTTTATTTTATTGGGGGGAGAGTAGAGGATGAGTTGAGGAAGAAACCAGGGGAGAATTCAACATGACAGTCCATTTACTAATTCAGCGAGGAGTTCAAGACAATCTTCAGAATGCACAAGACAAAAGCATCATTATCCGTAATTACTGCTTACCAGTAGCACAGATTGATAACAAGCTTCCTCCGCCAATCTTACCCCGCCATTATGAGAAGAGGCGATTAAACTAATTAACAAATCAACTTTTCTGTGCAACACTGGGCTCAATAGCAGAAAATAATGAGAAGAAGCTAGTTGATTCAAAAAGATGAAATGAGACAAATTTGAAGCTAACTACAATATGGATACAGAGCACAAATGACAAATGTATACATTTTGACATTAGAAAATTTGATTGCACATTGGAAAATATGAGGCTATTTGATCAAAGCCACAATTTAAATGGAAGGTGCTTTATTTGATCATGAAAGCATACACAATTACAACAATCATACCCAACCCTGTATATGTGACAAATACAAATATAAAATAATGCCTCACTGAGGGAGAAGTCAGACTGTCAGCAACCTCGGTCATCTTGGTCATGGACACTAACTCAAAAGCAATCACTGAAAAAAGTCTTTCTGGCCATAAAGTCACTTTACTATATAGGAAAGACAAGAGCTATTCCTAGACCTTTGCTATTTTGTATTTCTCTCAACTCCCCTACTCTTGAAAAAGGACAGGTACTACTTCTTTAACCTGTCCCTAGCCTGATGCCTTTTATACATGGTAAGTGTTCCATAAGTATCTATAGCAATGTTGACCATTATAGTAACCACAACGACATGTAGATACTAAGCACTTGAAATGTGGCTAGTGAGATTGAGGAATTGAATTTTTAATTTAATTTAAAAAGTGATTATGCACTTATTGGAAAACTTTTTAATGTGTTTGGAACAACTTGGATATATGAATCTACTTCTTCAACTGCAAATTTCACAAAACATAAACAAAGAAAAGATATCTAATAAAAATTGAGTATCTAAATTCAGATGTGCTAACAAAAGTAAAATATACACCAGACCTCAAAGACTTACCATGAAAAAAATGTAAAACAATTAATATTTATATATTGAGTATGTATAGAAGTAATAACATTTTTGACATATTTGATTAAATAAAAAGAATCATTAAGGATAATTTTGCCAGGCACAGTGGTGCACACCTGTAATCCCAGAGACTAGGGAGGCTGAGGCAGGAGGACAGCAAGTTGGAGACCAACCTCAGTAATTTAGCAAGGTCCTAAGGACTTAGCAAGACCCTGTCTCAAAATAAAACATTAAAAAAAGGGTTGGTGCCTATTGCAGTGGCACACATCTGTAATCCCAACATTTTGGGAAGGTGAGGCAAGAGAATTGCAAGTTCCAGACTGGCCTCAGCAAATTAGTGAGGCCTTAAGCAACTTACCAAGACCATGTCTCAGAAAAAAAAAAAAAGGCCTGGGGAATGTAGCTCAGTGGTTAAGCAACCTACTGTTGAGTCCTCTGTACCAATTTTTTTTTAAAAAGTGTAATTTTACCTGTTTCTCTTTACTTTGTTTAATGTGATTACTAGAAATTTTTAAATGACATATTTGCGTATTTGGCTATTAGATACTGCTACTCTATAGATTGAATGAATGATTTCCAAAATACAGCAGCATATCAGAAATAGCAAAAGAACACTGACTGACAGCAGCCAAAAGTGACATCAACAGAGGAAGAAAAAGAAAATTAACAAAGTACAATGATCTGGAGTCATTTAAAGTTTGAGTATGTACTCCTACCTACTTCAGAGGTACCTGAGAGCATCACACAGTTATTTATGTATTATATAACTCTTAAAATATATTCACTTATCACGTACAGCATGTAGTTTGAAAATGTGTATACATTGTGAATGATTAAATTGAGCTAATTAGCATATGCTTACATCACAGACTCAGAATTTTTGTGACAAGAACACCTAAAATTTACTCTTTAACTGTTCTTTTTAAACAATTTTTGAAAATAGAATACATTGTTATTAACTACAATCAGCATGTCCTTCGATAGATCTCATGAGCTTATTTCCCCTATTTACTTGAAATTTTGTATCTTGAATAACATCTCCCCAGTCTTCACCATCATCCCCCGGTACTACTCATTCTACTTTCTACTTCTCTGAAGTCAACTTTTTTAGATTTCACATATAAGTGGGATCATGCAGGATTTGCCTGGTGTTATGATTTAGATAGGAGGTGTCCCCAAAAGCTCATGTGTGAGACAATGCAAGAATTTTCAAAGGTGGAATGATTAGATTATGAGAAGTGTAACCTAATCAGTGGATTAATCCACTGATAGGGATTACTTGAGCAATAATTGTAGGTAGATAGGGTATAGCAGGAGGAGGTATGTCACTGGGGCATGGCTTCAGGATTCATGTTTGTCCCTGGTGAGCAGACTTTCTCTGCTTTTTGTTGCCATTTTCTGAACTGCTTTCCTCTGCCATGCCCTTCCTCCATGATGTTCTGCCTCACCTTGGGTCCAGAGCTATGGAATTTGGAGTCTATGGATGGAGACATCTGAAACTATGAGCCAAACAAACTTTTCTTCCTCTAAAATTGTTCTCATCGGGTCTTTTCGTCACAGCAACAAAAAAGCTGACTAAGACACCTGTTTTATTTCACTTAATATTCTTCAGGTTAATTCAGTTGTTTCAAATGACAAAATTTCCTGTTTCTTAAGGCTGAATAGTACTCCTTTGTATATCTGCACCACATTTTCTTCATCCATTCATCTGTTGATGGACACTTAGGTTGTTTCCATTTCTTGGCTATTGTGAAAATACTACAGTGAACATGGGAGTGCAGATGTTTCTTTGACACACGGATTTGATTTCCTTTGGATATATATACACAATAGTGGAAAAGCTGTATCATATGGCAGTTCTAATTTTAATTTTTTGTGGAGTCTTCATACTGTTTTCCATGGTTGTACTAATTTACATTCCCAACAACAGTGTATGGGTTCCCTTTTTTCCACACCCTTTCCAGCGCTTGTTATCTTTCATCTTTTTTATAATAGCCATTCCAACAGGTATAGCTGTTGTGCTTAATTTGCATTACTCTGATGATCAGTGACTTTTTTCACTTTTTCATATATCTATTGACCATTTGTATGTCTTTTGAAATTATATACATACATATATATATATTTATATGAATTATAATGCAAGCACCAAGCACAATATAATGTTAAATCTGATCACAGTTTTAACAAGTTCTGCTCATCTAAATATTTCACTAATGTTTAACAATTCATTTAATTCCCATAGCAACCTCACAAGATAGATATCATCTCTACTTTCCCATTTCATATGTAAGGAAATTAGGGCTTAGGGAAATTAAGTAACTTATCAAGGTTACATGTATTTGCCACAGTTTTCTAATATCCTTGTCAATTTTTTTTCTAATATCCACACATGTATGTGACTGAAGTCCTTCTTTCCTCTCTCTTTGAATATTGCCCTCATCAATAGAGAACTTAGCCTAGAGTGGGTTAGCCAAATCAACCCTGGGATAAAAGTTCTACCAAGTGTCATGAGCAAACTTCCATCATATTCTCAAAAAGTAGTAATTAAAGTCTTGCTGATGGGGATTCCATGCTAAGCTTGGCTTATAAAGTCTCTTAATTTCTGAATGAGTTGCTATGATTTCAAAAATTCTCTAAGGTTCTTCTGCATGGTTAATAATATTCTGGCAAAAACTTAACAATAATACATTAAGTTCTAAACACAGTAAGTTTTTATTGCATTACCCATGATGATATGCCAAGAAGAAAGATAAATATTGTGACTTTTTTTATTAAGCAGAAATTATCCAGAATTTCTGTGGCTTCATTCAATAAAAAAAGAGTTTCACCCATGAAAGGTAAGAATTAAGACATGATAGACACCTCATAGGATTAAAGGTTGATTGAGAATGTGGAAGAAGCTGAGAACTAAGAAGGGTAAACAATTATGCAAACAGGTGGAAAGAAGAGAAACAAGGGCTCATAGGAAAAATGATATAGAAAAACCAAAAGATTTAAACCCCATGTGAAACAGGGGATATGACACAAAGCAGCTTAATGAGGAATTTGTTTAGGGGAGTGACAGCAACATACATTAAGAAAATAGGGCACTTTTTTAAGTGTGAGAATTAGCCAACATAATTTAAGAGCACCGAAGGCTTAATATACTTTCTGTTGAACGGTTTTTCCCTCTATTTTCTATTCATTTCCCTGTTTTATTTTGTTTTGCTTTTTTCTTTGATAGTAGTTTCCTTTTTCTAAAAGGAACAAATTAATAGACTCAGAGTCCAGGTATTCTAATTTCAAAACATGAAAAATTAAGCATATGGAATTATGTTTCCTTCATTTTCATAAAAGGAAGATGGATCTATTTTTAACCTATTTGATAATGTGAGAGCTCCTAAAAGTGTTTGTGGGGCTGGGATTGTGGCTCAGTAGCAGAGCACTTGCCTTGCATGTGTGAGGCCCTGGGTTCGATTCTCAGTACCACATATAAATAAATGAATAAAATAAAGGTCCATCAATGACTAAAATTTTTTTAAATAATAATAATAAAAATTAAAAAATAAAAGTGTTTGTGGACTATGGAATAACCAGCATTCTGCAGATGATGAGGGCTGCTCTGACTTTTTCTGTTAGTACATAAGGAAACATCATCCCATGTACATTTAATTTTCTTATAGTGGCTCCAGGATTAGTTCCAGGAATGAACCCTTGTCAGGAGGAATAAAGACATTAAGTTTCTCTTTAATCTCATTAAGCCTCCACAGTGCAGTCTGATTTTTCCAGAAGCCCTTTAGTTGACTTTTATTTACTTCATTTTCCCAAACAGAAGATGCAAAAGAAAGGAGCACTGGTGGCCTGTCAATTCTAAATACTCTGGCAAAAGTCCTGGCTGTCATCACAAGGATTTATCCAGCTTACTTTTCAGAGCAGCTAACCCTGTGATGTAGCTCAGGGTTCTTGACCAGATTCAATAAAGAAGCAATGACCTGAGAACCCTCAAATGCTGTGGCCTGGAGCCAGGTCTGATATGACCAACAACATGTACTGGTACCAGACCCTTTGATTTTTTTAAAAAAAGCTAGAATCAGAAAGCATTACTTAATGGAAAATTTAATGTAATTTTAAACCTCTAACTAAAGTTTTCTTATCTTGAAATGGTATTATTCTCAAGATTCTTTTTATTATATAACCTTTATAGATCCCTTTATGGTTTAATGCCTTGGGAAATAATATATATCTTTAATATTATTTTTACAAATCTGTTATGTTTAAATCCTAAGAACAAGTTATTAAGAGTAGTGATAGAAGCTACAATTCTAAACAACCCTAACTGAAAAAAAAATCCACATATAGAGATGTTTGCATTTGATTTACTCTTTAGTGCTTATAAATATTCTTATTCTTTTTCATCTTTGTTTCTTGTAGATAAGATTTTGGACCTTCAAAAAGAATATACTTTTTTAAGCATTCATTTGAACATCTTTTCTGGTTTAGAACTTGCCTCAAGGGAAAACCTTGAAAGAAAATTAAAACTTCTTTCTTAAAGCCCACAGCAATTTATTAATATTTTAAAGCTTTTCAGTACAGTTGTATTCACAAATTGGATTTGCACTGTTTGATATAAAACAATTGTTTTATTTCCACTTCAAGTGCTCCACTGTTTTCAAGCTTGTTAATTAAATGTTTTATTTTTTAAAATACTGTACAAGTTTCTCAAAACTTCATCTGCACCTGCTCCATTAATGAAAAGATGTCCTTGGAACAACTCCAGTTTATTAAGTGGAAAGCCATTTATTTCACACAAGAATTCAGTCTTTTACCTGTAAGCTTTAACATGAGTTAGTATGTATTGTATTCTTTCACCTTCTATCACTGTCAATTAATACAAGCATTTTTAGTGTGAAGGGAGGAAAAAAGATATGTTGTTTAGAATGTCATTTCCATTGCCTGATGCTCCTATGCATGTATGTGCTGAACTGGCATTTTTGTAAAGCTATTTAGTGGTTTTTCTGTTAGCCTGGCCATTTTGGTCTTGCCCCATCAACTTTTTCCCCAGTGAGATTGTGTAGCATGATCTGATGAGATATAGGGGGAGCAGTAAAACTGATGAGATATATGAGGAGCAGTAAAACTGCTGTGACTTCTCAGGAATTTCCACAGCAGAGTCAAATTAGCAAATTAGCCTTGTAATGCAGAAAAGAAATAAAGGACACACAAGATCCCTGTAGGACCACCAAGATCTTACTAATTCTTGCAAGAAGCACTTGAAGTTGGAATTATGAATTTCAATCATAGCTCAATTTAAAATATTCATCTATTGCAATTATAAGACCCTTTTACCCCTACTTAGCAAAGAAATCTCATAGATTCTTCTAAAAGAACTGCTAGGGCTGAAAAATATTAAGAATTTATTGTTAAGTTAAAAATAATTAGGACCAGGGTTGTAGTTCAGTGGTTGAGCACTCACCTAACATGTACAATGCCTTGGGTTCAATCCCAAGCACCACAAAAATTGATAGAATACAAAATTATGTACACTAAACCTTCATTTATATAAAATCCACTTGTCTATATACAGAGTGGAGAAGAGTCTGGGAAGTTATAGAGCAAAACATTGTTTTAACCAGATGAGTGGAATTGTGGGTGTTTTTATATTGCCTTTGCTTGTTTGAACTTTATGATTTTCTACAATAAATATGTTCTTTGTGGATTAAATGAATGCTATTTAACGTGGTTTTAAAGACTTGTACTGGGTTATATTGAATTAAAGAACTAATGAGAAGAAAAAACAGCTCTTTAGTCATAAAGCTGAATCAACGAAAAAAAATTTTTTAAAACTCATTTTTTGAAGATATGCATAGTACTAAATAATTTGCTTTAAAGATATTCTGACAATCATAAGAAAATATAAAAACTTGAAGAGCATAAAATATCTATGTTTCATCATTGCCTTTTGTTTCTTAATATCATAAGCAACTGCCATTTTTTACAATGGGCTTTTTGTTTTTTTGATTTTTGTTTCTTTTATAATTTATTGATCCAGATATTTGAACCCAAACTGGACAGCATAACATGTCCTCATTAACTTTATAAAATCTAAAAAAAATAAAGTCTTACTTTCTTAATATTCTATCTCAAAGATAGGTACATCTTTTTTTGTTTGTTGTTTGTTTTAATTTTTGTTTTGGTACAAGGGATTGAACCCAGGGTCACTTAAACACTGAGCCACATCCCCAGGCCTATTTTTTTTGTTTGTTTGTTTGTTTGTATGCTTTATTTTGAGACAGGATCTCACTAAGTACTTACAGCCTCACTAAATTGCTGAGGTTGGCCTGGAATTTGCCATCCTCCTGCCTCAGCCTACGGCATCACTGGGACTTCAGGCATGCACTACCATGCCCAGCAGGTGCATCTTTTTAATTAATAAGGGGAACTTAAAATTAAGAGAAGAAAACTATATCTGGTCTCCCTGAACTACAAATGATAGTGTAATATTCAAGATAGTATTTATGGTACAGGGTAGGGCTCTGTCCCAAGAACACACAGCTCAGAGAGAGAGAGGTTTTTCAGACATGTTTTATACCATCCGCCTTTCACCATCCCCTTTGCTAGAACTTATACTGGCTATCCCTGGAATTTCTCCCCTCCTGTTAAAAGCAGGAACACAGCATAGCTTTGTGAATTCCAACTGTCCCACTTTGCAAGAGAGCAGGAAGGAAGGACTCAGGGTAGTGCATCCCATAGCCTTGACTTCATCACACTGCCTGTGGATTCCACCACTGGGATACCATGAAGAGCAGAGATGCATAGAATGAATGACAAAGATTCATCTGAAGTTCTCTTTTTCCTCCTCCATGAAGGAAGTATGTTTTCATGAGCAATTAGCACTGATTTGCCTAAATAATAAAGTATATTTGCTTCTCTAACTGCCCAACATAGCCCATTTGGGTGACTTTCAGGATGTAAAATAAGGCACATTACATTACTCAGCTGGTCATGATGACTGCTTATTGACCTGAATATATTATACTGGTCCTCAGAGACTGGTATTACTCTATGATTGATTTTAATGTAAATATCAAAATTATTTTATTCAATAATATTTTAATAATTCTTAAATTATTTGATAGTTTAATAATTATTTTGCTTAATTATTGAGATATCTTTTACTTCAGCCACATCTTAAAAATCATGTCTATAAACTCAAAGATTTTCATTCTCTTTTAAATAGAGAAAGATAGGTATCAAAGTATTATATAGAGACACAAAGATGTAGGTATGAACCATATGATTCACTTTCATACATTATAACACTTTACCCAAAATATTTTACCATGCCTCTAGTAAGAAGGCGGCATTCTCCTTTACTACCTTAATGCAATTATTACATTGGAGTAGTTGAACATTGACCCAAATCTATTGTCTTATAGATAACACATGTTTAGATTTTCCTAATCCCAGCCTTTATAATTAGATTTGGAAATTTTTTTAATAATTTTTTTAAAAAAATAATTGTTCATTATTTTTACTTATTTATTTCTAATCCAGGACCCAATCAAGAATCAAATGTTGAATTTAATTGTTACTTAATGTCCTTCAATCTAGAATAGTTTTTATGCTTTTTGATCCTTTTTAGACTTTCACGACATTAGCATTTGGGAAAAATCTAGACCAATTTTTCTTGAAGAATTACCCCTCAGTTTGAATTGGGCTGTTCTTCATGATTAGATTCAAGTTAAACATTTTGATAGGAATGCTACATGATGGCTGTTGGGTCCATCTGAGTGTATCTTATTAGAGATACAAGTCAGTTTGTCCCATTACTGGTAATGTTAAATTGGACATGATGGTTATGGTGGCTCTGATTGATTGGAGTAGTGGCTTAATAAGTAATTTGTACTATGGAAGTAGGATTTTAGTCCTATTAAGTTAAAACAAACAACTTGCCCCCAAGGTTTTTGAGTTCTGTGCAGAAATAGAACTCTGATTACTGTTCCAACTATAGTTTTCCGTGATAGTCCACACTCTCTACATATTGTTCTGAGCACCTTCCTACAGTTCTCCCTCACCCATGGCTACTTTTCTGCTTCTGTTATAGTTTAGATATTAGGTATCACCCAAAATCTCATGTGTGAGACAATGCATGAAAGTTTAGAGGTGAAATGATTAGGTTATGAAAGCTTTAACCCAATCAGTGAATTAATCCTCTGGTAGGGATTAACCAGGTGGTAACTGTAGGTAACTGAGGTGTGGTTGGAGGAGGTGGATCATTGGGGTCATGCCTATGGGGTAAATATTTTGTGAGCTGAGCTTAGTCTCTTTTTATCTCTCTTTCCTGGTGTCATATCCTGAGCTGCTTTCCTCTACCAAACTCTTCTGCCATGATGTTCTGCCTCATCTCAGGCCTAGAGCAATGAAGCTGGCTGTCTATGGACTGAGACTTCTGAAACTGTGAGCCCAAAAATGAACTTTCCTCCTCTAAAATTGTTCTTGTCAGGTCTTTTGGTCAGAGTGTCAAAATAAAAAAATTAGTAGACTAAATAGCTTCCCTCCTTAGTTTTTTCTATCCTTCCATTAAGCCCACATTTCTTCATCAGCAGGTTCCCTACATACATTCTGAAGCTTTTGGGGGCGGGGGCACTGAGAATTGAACTCAAGGGTACTCTGACCATTGAGCCACATCCTCAGCCCTATTTTGTGTTTTATTTAGAGACAGGGTCTCACTAAGTTGCTTAGTGTCTCACCATTGCTGAGGCTGGCTTTGAACTCACGATTCTCCAGTCTCAGCCTCCCAAAGTGCTGGGATTACAGGCGTGCAACACCATGTCAAGCCATCCTGAGGCTTTGACAGCCAGGACCCAGCCCCCCAGTCCCCTGGGACTCCCTCTATTGAAAAAAAAATTTCCCTTCCCTTTTTGAAGGGACCTGGGACCTTCTCCTATTCGTTCCACTATCCATGGAATTCCACTTCCACACAAGTCTTTACAGTCATGTCAAACCTCTGTACCATCCTTCAAATCCCCTCATGAGTGTCATCTACCAAATGCCACACAATATAATATACATGTGTACAAAATACACTGGAAATCAGGGCATGATGGCTCACATCTGTAATCCCAGCATCTCAGGAGACTGAGACAGGAGGATTACAAGTTCAAGACCAGCCTCATCAACTTAGAGAGGCCCTAAGCAACTTAGTAAGACCTTGTCTCAAAATAAAAAGGGCTGAGGATGTGGCTCAGTGGTAAAGCTCCCTTGGGTTAAATCCCTGATACCAAAAGGGGAAAAAAACACAATATATTGGGAATAATTACTACAGCAAGGAAAAATCCAGAAGGTCTTGACTAAAGAAAAAATGTTTGAACTGGTCCTTTTTTTCTACACTGAGAAAACAAACAGCATTCTAAATAGGCAACAGCATAAACAAACAGCAGTCCATACCTCATCCCTCTGTACCTTCATCTTTCCACCTGTAAACCTAGTCCTACTCCAATTCCAATGATCAGTTGGACATCTGTGGCTCCGTGACATGATGTGCAAGGTCACAAGAGACCAAGCAGAGAGAGCTGTTTCCCCTCACCTACAAGCTGAGTCAGGTGCATTCATGCCTGACTTGGCTCCCAAGGCACTATCTGCACAAACATGCAAGATCTCTGGGACCCATCTGTCCTGCCATCCTGCCCACTCAGAACAAATGAAAACCTCTCTCTTCTTGCTCTGATAATAAATCAACATCATCAGAGTTGAAAACTGATTATTCACTCCTCGTTTTGCATGTCCATTGGACTTTGCATTTCTGAAATTATCATTTACCTCCAAACTATGTACTCCTTAACAGCCTCCCATACAGTGCTTCTGATTCCACTCTTGCCTTACTCCACTCAGCAGCCACAGTACCTCTTGACCATCCATGTACTGGTATTTCTAGCGCAGTGTGTAGCATTAGCCAAGCACTCAATAAGTTTCATAAATTAGTTAATTAAAAAATGAACAAAGAAACCCACAAATGAATGAGTGAAGATTTTGTAGTGTGTACACATTGTTTTTACTATGAACATTCTGTATATATATATGTATATATTGCATATGCATATGCAAAAGTATTGTAGTCTAAGAGAGGGTCTGTATGTGTATAGTCCACATACTATTTCATTGAAAAATTAGAAAAGATTTTACATTATAAAGAATTTATGGTATATATGAACACATAAATTCAAAAATTATGTTAGCTATCTAACTATAGACAGATAATAAATCCATGAAGGAGAAGAAGCTAAAAATTTATTTTTAGTTAGGGGAAATTACTATTCTTGCTCTTGCAATGTATAGACAGCATAACCACCTGATCCCATCATTACTAGGAAAAGAAAGCTCTGTTTTATTTTGTTCTCTTCAATTTCCTGCCCTGCTTTAAAAACATGCTTCATAAAGGAGAAAATTGCCAGTAAAGTCAAAACTAATGGAGAAAAAAACATGCATGTTCCTATATTATGTGCTATTATCTACCAATCAGAGGAGTTTCAGGTAATTAAAAATTGTTGGCTTAAAGCAACCATAGTTTTTGAGCAAGAACCACTTCTCCTCGTACCAGCGGATTTCTATTGATTTCCCAAATTCTGTTCACTTGCATTGGGTCTGACAGGCAAAGAACATGGCCAGCTGGTTTCCAGAGCAATACATTGCCTGGTCTGTGGAAGGCCTATGAGACGTGTTATAAAGCAGCTGCCTCTATCTCCCCAACCAGCCAGAAATAAACTAAGCAGAACAAAACCTTGAATAAAAAAAAACTCGACTTTTCATGCAAGGACAAAAGGCAGTTATTAGGCATACCAGGAAGGTTCTTTTATAGCTGGTAATTACATATAAATTGGGGACATATAATAAGAAAAAAATCATTTTCCTCTTCATTTACTTAAAAATGTGATTTCTGCAGTCATTATATAATTACTGGTATTTTTCAGTAACATTATTAGAATAAATGGGCTACTGTTTCTGAAATTATCATAAAGATAAAAATACTGAAACTTTCTCATTAGAACAGGTTGTTGAATAGATGGAAAGGGAAAATGGTCTCTTTCTCTAAAATAGTAACCTGAACTTTTTTCTATGACAAAAGGGATCAATCTGTCATTTTCACCTTTAAAAAAGTGATCTCTCTCATTTCTCACATTCTTACAAGCCCTCTGTCTTGGTTAAATTCATCTTTTCTTTATTAACCTAGAACTTGGTATCCATCTAGGACTTCATAGCCAACCATTTCATGCTCCCAGACCAACTTGCTAGTGAAGAAAAAGAAAAGAAACAAATTCCTTGTTTTTGTCTATGCTAGTCTGAGAGTTTGTGCAGAGTCCTAGTAGTCAGCTTCATATTACCATAATAAAATACTTGAGGAAAGGAACTTACAAAAAGGAAGAGTTTATTTTGGCTCATGGTTCTGGAGGTTTCAGACTAAGATCAGATGACCCCATTGCTTTTAGCCTCTGGTGATGGGAGCACATCATGGTGGCAGCACATAAGTAAACTGCTTACATCTATCTCATGAACCAGGAAGTAGAGAAGGAGGATAGGCCAGGATCCTACAATTCCCTTTGGGAACATGCTCCTGATGGCCTAAGGATCTCCTATAAGGCCTCATCTTCTAAAGTTCGCAGCAACTACCAATAGCACCACCCTGGGTACCAAGCATTTATATGGATATTTGGGGGCACTCATCCAAACAATAGCATCATCCTTGACAAAGTATAAAGAAAGCCTGACCTCTTTCGTCATTTCCTCCCTCTGTCTTCTACCCTCTCCACAGTTGTCATTCTTGGAGATTCCCACATAAAACCCTAAACTCATTGGGCTGGGATGGTAGCTCAGTGGTAGAGCGTTTGCCTCGCATGTGTGAGGCACTGGGTTTGATCCTCAGCACCACATAAAAATAAGTAAAATACCAAGGGTACATCTTAAAAATAAATAAATAAAATAAAGATATTGTGTCCATCTACAACTAAAAAAAAATTTTTTTTTAAAAATAAAAATAAAACCCTAAACTCAGCCCCCAGTATGCAGATTATCTTTTCCAATCATAACCATCTTCCCTCATCTATATGAATAGTCCCATGTTCCATTCTCACCTATGCATTCTAGCAACACAATCCAGTCTCAACTATACATGGAAACAAATACTGATAGTGAACAATAATATTGACAAACTGCTGCTAATATGTTCATTAATGAATTTGTCTTTGCTCCTCTCATCCTCTCTCCTAGATAGCACCATACCTTGACCTGATTACCATTCACAAGTATTCCCTAGGCCCTGAAAGGAGAATGCCAGCGTTGAAAATGTCAGACGCTATAGCTAGAGAAGAGGAAGTATTTTTATAGGCTGATCTTTCAGGTCTTCTCAAATTATATCACACACACATCAAAACTATGCATGGCAAAAAGCTGACACTGTCTATAATTGTCATTACCTTAAAAATTTAAAGCTGAGGAAGAGAGAAACCTCCCTCAGAGTACTTGGTTCCAGGTCATTTCTCAAAGCAGTGTCAGAATTAGAGCAGCCAAGGTCCAGCTATGCCAAGAAATTAGCCAGAACCTATTCCTAGGGTAAATATGTATGAACTAGGTAATCCACTTGGTAGAGACTTGAGCTTTAAAAAGGCAATATGAAGAAATAATAAATACAGAGATGGGGACTAGTTCAGTATTCGTGTGCTTGCCTAGCATGCTCCAGATCTTCCCTAAATTCAATCCCCAGTATTGGTATGTATATATCAATATATATATATATATACACACATACACACACACATACATACATACACATACACACATATGCACAAACACACACACATAAATGCAGAAATCATGGAAGAATTAGAAAACCACTATTTTGTACCCCTAATGAAAGAATGGATCTAAGCAAGTTACATCAATTGGATGTCAAATCATTAGCTGAAAAGATGATTACACCTGGATCTAACAATTTTAATCACCTCTAAAGGGGGGAACACATAAATTACATGTCTCCTGAGTGATACATACAAAGTTTGTAGCCCCACCTATGAAATATTCTTGTCCTTCCCCAAAAGAAAATTAAACCTAATTAGTCCTCTAGTTGTAGTATCAGTTTACAGAAAATATGAGAGAGAGAAGAATGTGTTCAATGACACCATAGGGAAACAGTCAGGCAGATTCAGATTCATTTGTCTAAAGGACAAATGACCTGGTTTCCTAAACAAACAGCAGGTGGAAGAAGAGCATTTTTAAATTATAAAAATAACAAAAATAAACTTTAGAAACTTGAAAATGCTGAGTGAATCTTGCTTATATCCCAGACAAATTCAACTGTAAAAAGACGTTTTTTAAGATAACTGGAGCTGGGTGATGTGGCACATGCCTGTAATCCCAGCGGCTCGGGAGGCTGAGACAGGAGGATCATGAGTTCAAAGTCAGCCTCAGCAAAAAGTGAGGCACTAAGCAACTCAGTGAGACCCTGTCTCTAAACAAAATACAAAATAGTGCTGGGAAGTGGCAAAGTAGCTGAGTGCCCCTGAGTTCAATTCTTGGTACCAAAAAAAAAACAGAGAGAGAAATTTCAACATGAACTGAGTATTAGACAAAATTAGGAAATACCTTTTTGTCAGGTATAAAGTATTAGCAGGTGAACTGATATAAAGCTTTGAATTTATTTATGCAAAAGAGAATGAAACAAGGTTGGTAAACATTAGGAGGCTCATTTTACTATATTCTCTAATTTGGAGAATTTTAGAAAATTCAATGTTTTTTGTTTATTGGGATTTTTTTTTGGTTACTTTTTGTGTTTGTTTTTTATAAAGTTTACGGGATAGACTTGGTAACTTTATTAGGTAGTCACAGCCTTCTTTCCATATTTTTTTAAAATATTTATTTTTTAGTTGTAGGTGGATAGAATATCTTTATTTCATTTTTATGTGGTGCTGAGGATAGAACCCAGTGCCTCATGTGTACTAGGCGAGCACACTACCACTGCGCCATAGCCCCAGCCCCTTTCCATATTTTTTTAAAGGTTTGATTGAATATAGAACATTCAGCTAATTAAAAGAAGAGATGTTTTTTTGCACAAACCAAAGGGAAGGTAAGTCAGTAACTCAGTGAGGTATTTGGGAGTTGGCAGCACCAAGCAAAGCAGGGAGGGTTGTGTGAAAACTTGGGACCTTCCACAACTGGCTTGACAAAGACAGTGTTCCAAAGTTCTTTACCCCAAGCACAGACCTGCTGGCTGGTTTCCCACTCCTCACTGCCAGCTGGCTATAAGGGTCTAAAAGCCTATGCCCCTGGCTCCCAGGAGCAGAGGGCAGGAAAAAAGAGGCAGTTCTACTTGCAGATGGAGCCGACTCTCTAAGCCAGCTGCCCTCCTCCTCCTAGGGCTGCAAGCTGAGAGGCCCAGAGGGCTGATGGACCATCACTCCAGCCCATCAGCCTGGGGACACTCACCACCATGGCACCAGAGGGCTGGGATCCAGTCACTCTCCACCCAGAAGTTAAAAATCCCATTGGACTAAGCAGGTTTATCAAGTTGTTTTGTTTTGGGAAAGAAAATATAAATTGTGAAAATTTGACAGAGGTCTGGGTACTGAATGATATGTAAGAATTGTTCATTTTTTGGTAGGCTATTGGGGTAAAATGGTTAGGAAAAAAATGTTCTTGATGCACTACAAAATATTAAGGGATAATTTGTCATGATAATAATAATACACTTTAAAATACTTCAGGAAAAAATATAAAATGTTAATAATTACTAAATAAAGAACTAGACTTGATAAAGTAGAAACCAAAAGGGCAATGCAGCACATGTGAGAATATGCATAAGCCTGGAACAACTACTCCTGTGTTTGGCACATTATTTTCCAATCTTCATTTATACAAGTACGTGTCCTTAAGTAACTACACTCATAATAGACAATCATTTTTATTCAGCTTTTCTCATTTGACATTTTCCGTTTTCTACCATTACATCTTAATAATTATTCTTAGCATTGCTTCACAATATGCCATAATATTGCTAGCCACTAAATAACCCTAGCTTAATTGTGAATATTTAAGTTGCTTCTCTTCTATTTGCTTTTTCTTATTTTCTTTATAATTTAATGTGCAGTGAAAAACAATGCACATATATCTTTATGCTTTTGTTTCTCTAGAATAAATTCTCAGAAATATGAGAACTGAGCATTATATATGTATATATGTATATATACACACATGTGTATATAAATTTTTGCCAGGGATGTGTGTGTGTGTGTGTGTGTCTCCCTGGCAAAAATTTTCCCATCATTGGACAAATGGACAAATGATTAATGATTTTAGGAACATCAGCAAACATGCCTGTATCAATTTCAGAACATTACTAGCATTTTCTTAAATTTTTTATCTAATTTTTTTTTCTTGAGATAGGTCTCAGTTTGTTATCCAGGCTGGCCTTTAACTCTTGGGCTCAAGCAATCCTCTTGCCTTAGCCTCCCAAGTATCTGGGACCATAGGTGCATACTACAACTTTAATTTTTATATGTAAGAATGTCTTAATGAGCATATCTTTGATTTCTTGGAGAAAAATATATCTGTCAGCAACTTGGTTAACTCTTAGCATTTGCAATTTAGCTACTGAAATCATAAAGCTTTCTCATAAATTTTAATGAATTATTGGTATATTACTATTACTATTACTATTATGAATAGTTTCCTTAGACTGTAATTGTTATCTTTATTTTAGTTTTTGCTTGTTTTATTGTTTTATTTATTTTTGTGGGAGAATAACACAAGCTTTTGTTTTTTATATATTCAAATGTATTGGGGTTTTTTCTTTCTTCTTTTGGCTGTATTTCTCAACAAAACAGAACATATCTAAGATCATCTTGACTTAAAGAGTGTTTGCCAACAGTGATCAACACAGTGCAATATTACTGAAAATGTTGTAGCTATCCTATCAATATGCTAGACTCCTTACTCCTTTTCACATCCATTTCTCCTAGTCACAAAATCTTATCAATGTTGCCTCCAAAATATTTAACTTTATGCTCTCCTGTACATTCCCATTACCACTATCCCTCAATCATAAAATGCAACTGTCTCCTAACTGATTCCCCTGCCTCCATAATAATCCTTTTCTAATACAAAACTTTCAGGGCCAGCCTAACCTTTCCAGAATCCTCTCCCCTTATGGCCCAGGGAACAGCTCTTCAGACTTTGGAAAATAATTAGCCAACATGCTTTGAATGCTTACCTTTGCTAAGCATTTTACAAACCTCACTTCAAGTAACCCTCATAAGAAGGCTAAGTACAATGTCATTGTTGTTCCCATTTTATAGATGAATAAACTGAGGCATACAGAAGTTAAATGATTTCACCATGTTCTTATAGCTTGTAAGATGCAGAGCCAGGATGCAAACTTGAATCTGCCTAAATCCAAAACTCATATATTCTCTAGTCACTGCACCACACTCCCTCACAGCAGGCCTCTTACCTCTCAGGAATAACTATGCCTGCCACTGCTCCAAAACGTACACCCGTGCTGCTTCTCCACTCATTCACTTGCCTCAAGCTATTCTATCTCCTGGAAATGGCCTACCATCTTTCTTTACCCTTGAACGAGATAGCTATTATCCATCTTGTAAAACGCAGCTGTAGTGTCATATCCTCTAGGAAGTCTTTATGTAACTCCTTCCTTGCCCTCACCCTTTTCTCTCTCGGACAGGAAGAACCCTTCCTCTGTGCTTATCTCCATCAACATACCCACCACATGGTGCTAATGACTTCTGTTTTGCCTCCTCCGCTAGACCATGAGCAGCTTGAGACAACCTTAACCGTCCATATATCCCCAGCCAGTATAGTCCCTGGAAGGTAACATGCTCTCAGTGCCTCAATATTCAAAAGAATTAAAATTTAAGGAGTATGAATTAGTTCTCAAAAGTGTATTGGATACACACCATGTCTAAAAGTTTTATTTTTTGTTTTGTTTTGGGGTTTTGTTTGTTTGTTTGTTTGGTACTGGGGATTGAACCCAGTGGTGCTTTATCATTGAGCTACAGTCCCTGCCCTTTTTATTTTTTATTTTGAGATTTTTGAGACAGGTTCTTGCTAAGGTACTTAGGGCCTCACTAAGTTGCTGAGGTTGGCCTTGATCTTTCAATCCTCCTTCCTCAGCCTCCCCAGTCCCTGGGATTATAGGCATGCACCACCAAGCATGGCTATGTCTAAAGTACTTTTTAAAAGGTAAATGACATACTCCATACCTACTACATGCACTTGACAAAATAAGTGACTTAGTATCACAGTCTACATGCTAAGGAAGTTCATGGAGAAGACCACCTTGGGCTGGGACAGTAAAAGAAAGAAGGGTGGATATTTAAAATGAGTGTTGAAAGTGATAAAGCCCAAAAAGCAAAGCCATATATCAATCATCAAATGTCTGAGCACATGTTTACGTTGAGGATCAGAGTTAGCAATAAATGACAAAACTAAGTTGGTCGTCTTCTTTTTTAAAAATATTTTTTAGTTGTAGATGGACACAATACCTTTATTTATTTTTATGTGGTGCTCAAGATTGAACCCAGTGCCTCACACATACTAGGTGAGCACTCTACCGCTGAGCCATAAGCCCAGCCCAGGTCTTCTTCTTCTTGGTCCTGAAATCTATCAAAGTGGCTGTTCCTTAATCTAAGAGCAAGGTGCCAGATTCAAGTTTTATTCCAGGGCATTTAACATTTCAGTGTGAGTTTATCACCTTAACTTTCAGGCCATATAAGATGTAAATTAATTAAAATGCTTTCATATGAATTAAAAATTAACAATCTTGATACTGTTAGATCATGCAATACAGTAACAATGATAAAATGTCAGAAACATTTGCTGTCCCACATTATATATTCAATAACCATCCTAAGGTCAAAGAGGTCTTCCTGCAAAATATGTCATTCTGTTTACATAAAACAGAAAACTCATTTACAAGTGAATGTCATTTTCATCTTTGTTCCACGGCCAGGTACATCCAATTTGCATTTGTTTGTTTCCCTATTGGAGTGCTCCTCACTGTTCTACCACTGGTGTGGGTTGTGCTCAACACCTGCTACTCACTGTGCTAGATGCACATTACAGTCATCCAGTTACAGATCTGGATCTGAATCATATTCCAAAGATGGTTTTACATAAGGTGTTCTTAAATGGTACTCATCATAGGGAAATCAAAATTTGATATAATAGTTTTCATATGGAAGAACTTTAAAGTTCAAATGCATGTGCACACAAACACATTCTTTCTCCATATTAGCCTAACATTAAAATATCTATGTCATTTGGCCTGGAGAATTTCAATGCTATAGCTAAGGTTCTCCAAGATTCTTTGTCAAATTCTCAAGAGAAGAAAAGGATGGATTGGAGGCTCTACTCACTATATTCAGATGATGATCAAAAGCTAAAAGTAGCTAGGAGTGGTGGTACATACCCATAATCCCAGAGACTTGGGAGACTGAGGCAGGAGGATTGCAAATTTGCAGCCAATCTGGGCAACTTAGTGAGTGTCTCAGAACTAAAAAGAAATAAAGAAAAGGGGTTGGGGATGTAGTTCAATGGTAAAGCATACTGGATTTCAATCCCTAATGCTGTAAGGTTTGGTCCTTCTCTCCATCCTTGGAGTCAGACAATCATCCACCTGCTGGGCTGGCTCTGAGATTGTCCTCGCCAGCTCACTGTTCTCAGTGGCTCCCTCCTCACCACAATCAAAGCAATAATACATTCTAGAATATGCCTGCACTCCTTTCTACAAAATCACCTAGCACAAGTTATTCATTGAATCATTGAAAACAACCCAAATGTCCACTAACAGGAAAACCAGTTTAAATAATTTATGCACATCTACACAATATGAGGAAGCTCTCTTTAAACTGTTATGGAAAGGTCACCAGAGTGCATTAGAAGGAAGGAAGGAAGGAAGGAAGGGAGAAGGGAGAGAGGGAGGGAAGGAGGGAAGGAATACACAGAACATCAAATATTAAATTTTTAAGATAAGGAGGAAAATAAAAATCTATATGGCTGGCGCTGTGGTACATGCCTGTAATCCCAGAGGCTCAGGAGGCTGAGGCAGGAGGATTGTGAGTTCAAAGCCAGCCTCAGCAACTTAGCAAGGCCCTAGGCAACTCGGCAACACTCTGTCTCTAAATAAAGTATTTAAAAAGGGCTGGGGATGTGGCTCAGTTATTAAGGCTCCTTGGTTCAATCCCTAATACCAAAAAAAGAAAAGAAAAATTATCTGGGGTAGGGACATGGCTCAGTGGTAGAGGGCTTGCCTGGCATTTTCAAGGTCCTCGGTTCAATCCCTGGCACAACACACACACACACACAATTATATCCATTCTTGATTATTTAAACTTTAAAAAGAAAGACTAGAAGTATATAAGAAGTAAAAATAAATCATTATAAAGTACAGATCCAGCCTTTGTTAGTTTTAAAAATATTCTTAGAATTTAGAATACAAAATTAAGTACAGGTCTCATAAGGGTCTTTTGCCAGTGAGCTTCATCATACAACTATCTGTGGTAGGAACCTATGGATTAACAAGAATGTACAGAAATGAAGAAATATTGACTTTTAAATATATACATATTTATAGTTTTGACCTTTGAACATGTGAGATATTACCTATTTAAAATGCAAAATTAACTTTTTTTTTTTTTTTTTTGGTACTGAGGATTGAACTCAGGGGTACTCGACCACTGAGCCACATCCCCAGCCCTATTTTGTGTTTTATGTAGAGACAGGGTCTCACTGAGTTGCTTAGCGCCTCACCATTGCTGAGGCTGGCTTTGAACTCGCGATTCTCCTGTCTCAGCCTCCCTAAGTGCTGGGATTACAGGCTTGAG
>PVHX01022610.1:8982-27450 GCA_004024805.1 Geosciurus inauris
TTTTTTTTTTTTTTTTTTTTTGGTATTGGGGATTGAACTCAGGGGCACTCGACCCTTGACCCACATCCACAGCCCTATTTTGTGTTTTATGTAGAGACAGGGTCTCACTGAGTTGCTTGCTTAGCGCCTCGCCATTGCTGAGGCTGGCTTTGAACTCACAATTCTCCTATCTCAGCCTCCCTAAGTGCTGGGATTACAGGCTTGAGCCACCGCGCCCGGCTGAGGTTATTCCATTTTCTCAGTGGTTCTGATTTTTTGATTAGAGTCATCTGGGAGCTTTGTATGTTGTAGATGTCCAAAGTGGGCGGCAAACCAGTTAAATCAGAATCTTTATGGTGGGACTGGGCATTATTTTCTTCCCCCATGGTGAAAAGGCAAGAAAAAAGCCAAACCTTTAATGGATATAGCTGTATTGGAAAGCAAAGTGAGACCTAGCATTTCGGCCCTGTCTTCCAGAGTGCTGGTAGGAACTTTGGATTTAAATAAAGGAAGACCACGCATCTGTCCCCCTTTTTTTTTTTTTTGGTACTGGGGATAGAACTCGGGACTCGACCACTGAGCCACATCCCAGCCCTATTTTGTGTTTGATGCAGAGACAGGGTCTCAGTTGTTTAGTGCTTTGCTGTTGCTGAGGCTGGTTTTGAACTTGAGATTCTTCTGTCTCGGCCTCCCAAAGTTCTGGGATTATAGGCATGTGCCGCTGTACCCGGTTACCAGTCACTCTTTAAAAAAATTTTTTTTTTTTGGTACTGGGAATTGAATCCAAGGACACTCGGCCACTGAGCCACATCCCCAGCCCTTTTTGTATTTTATTGAGACAGGGTCTCACTGAGTTGCTTAGAGCCTTGCTGAGTTGTTTAGGTTGGCTTTGAACTCATGATCCTCCTGCCTCAGCTTCCTGAGCTGCTGGGATTACAGGCATTTGTCACCATGCCTAGCTTAAATTTGTTCTTTTTTTAGCTTCTGGAGATACTGGTCATAATTTTTTTTTTAAAGCTTTTCAGGTGGTTCTAATATTGTTTACCAATCTCCAGTTTTAGATTTGTGATTGCTGTTAACTCGAACATTTGGGACCAAGAGTACTTTTGGTACTTTGGTACTTCTGCTTAAAAGAATTAAGATTAACTGTCTCAGCCAGGCGTGGTGGCTCAAGCCTGTAATCCCAGCACTTTTGGAGGCTGAGACAGGAGAATCGCGAGTTCAAAGCCAGCCTCAGCAATGGCGAGGTGCTAAGCAACTCAGTGAGACCCTGTCTCTACATAAAACACAAAATAGGGCTGGGGATGTGGCTTAGTGGTCGAGTGCCCCTGAGTTCAATCTCTGGTACCAAAAAAAAAAAAGAATTAAGATTAACTGTCTCAATACCTAACTCTGCTTTAGCAGTTGGGCCTGTTAATTCATAGATCTCCTGAAAATTCCAGTTAAATTCTGAAGTGGGAAAGAAAGAGGAAGAAGAAACTAGAGTTATACGATCGGGCATGAGAATTTCAAAAGATTAGGTTTTTAAAAGAGAGGCTTGTATTTTTTTGTACCAGGGATTGAACCAGGGGCACTTATCGACTGAGCCACATCCC
The DNA here is from genome assembly GCA_004024805.1 of Geosciurus inauris. Lineage (NCBI taxonomy): Eukaryota > Metazoa > Chordata > Mammalia > Rodentia > Sciuridae > Geosciurus > Geosciurus inauris. The sequence continues at coordinate 10,557 of PVHX01022610.1, forward strand.
CAGCCTTTTTATTTTATTTTTTTTACTTTTGAGACAGAGTCTCAGCCAGTTGCTTAGGGCTTTAGGATCTTGAGATCTTCCTAAGTGTTCCACTTGTTGGGATTATAGGTGTGTGCCACCGCCCCTGGCTTTGACAGATTCTTAAGCTTGTGAGTTTTTTTGATTCTGTTGGAATTATTTTCCTAGTTCTCTCATCTCTGCTGCTGTGTGCAGAGCTGATTACTTGCAGCGGTGTTTGGGAATTTACATATTGACATTTGAAGCACAAAGTGCTAATTACTATTAAGAAACGGTGTTCTACCTGCTTTTGATTTTTTTTTTTTTGGTACTGGGGATTGAACTCGGGAGCGCTTGACCACTGAGCCACATCCTCAGCCCTATTTTGTTTTATTTACAGACAGGGTCTCACTGAGTTGCTTAGTGCCTCGCCATTGCTGAGGCTGGCTTTGAACTCGTGATTCTCCTGTCTCAGCCTCCCTAAGTGCTGGGATTACAGGCATGTGTTACCGCGCCTGGCTGGTTTTGATACTTTTCAGTTTTGTGTTGGCATATATGCCAGGAGGTGGGGAACATAAGTCAGATTGAGAAATCAAAGGTGTTTTATCAAGCTCTCGCTGTCACCAGGGCTGATGAATAAAAACTTTTACATTGGGTTTAGGATTATATTTGGATTAATGATGAAGAACCAAAAGTGATCTTTACCAGTAGTTTAATACAGGTTTATAACTATGGTATGGATCTGTAATTACATGTTTGAGATTTTCTTCAGAGCAGTGTTTCTCAGTTGGAAAGGGGAGCATGTGGGTGTTGTGCCTTGGGGAGTGCTGCTGGTATTGGTGGGGCTGAGGACACGTCTGCCTGCGTGGGTCAGTCCTGCGTGGTGGTGATTGTCACTCCTTGAATGCTGATGATGCTGTGATTGAGATCCCTTAGGGATGCAGCATTAAATTTTATGCCAGTTGCATTCATATCAGGTAACAATGTGCATACATGAATTAGAACTACACAGTACTGTTTGTGGATTATTTTTCTTGAAGTATAATTAACAAAGTGCACGTGAACATTTTAGAGTGTTCAAATTGATAAGTGGTGGCATATGTTACACCCATGAACCCATCACCATAGTGAAGATGATAAACAAGTCTCACTTCAGAAATCTCCTTTTGCTCCTTGGAAGTTCCTCCCTGTACCATTGCACCACCTTATCATGCAGCCTTTTGATATGCCTTCTGTGACTATATGTAGTTTGTATTTTGTAGAGGTTACTATAAGTGAAATCATACAGTTATGCACTTTTTTTCTGGCTTTCAACATAATTCAAAAATTCATCTGTGTTCTGTCAGTTCATTTCTTTTTACTGCCTAATTGTATTCTGTTATGCAGATATGTCAGTGTATTCATTCATTCATTCACCTGTTAGTAGACATTTTTGTTGTATCCTTTTTTCTATTGGAAAGAAAGCTGCTAACATTAATACACAAACATCTATGTGGTCATGAGCTTTTTTCATGGTTAAATACATAGGAGTGGAACTGAGTGTGGTATCACATATCTGTAATCCCAGATTACAGGAGGAGGATTTCAAGTTCAAGGCCAGACTCAGCAATTTAGTAGGACCCTAAGCAATTTAGCAAGGCCCTATTTCAAAATGCAAAAAGACTGGGGATGTGTCTCCGTGGTAAAGTGCCCTTGGGCTCAACCTCTATGATTCCAAAAAAAAAAAAAAATCTAGGAATGAAGTAGCTGAATTATAAGATACGGTCGTGTGTGTGTGTGTGTGTGTGTGTGTGTGTGTGTGTGTGTATTTTTTTTTGTTTTTTGTTTTTTGTTTTTTGGTGATACTGAGGATTGAACCCAAGAGTATTCTACCTGTGAGCTATATCCCTAGTCCTTATTTTTATTTTGAGACAGGGTCTCTCTAAGTTGCCTACATTGGCCTCAAACTGGATATTTTGCTCCTGTTTCAACCTCCTGAGTGGCTGAGATTACAGATGTGTGTCCCTGTGCTCAGTTTATGTGTCATTTTTTTGGGGGGGCGGTTGGGTACCAGGGATTGAACTCAGGCACTCAACCACTGAGCCACATCCCCAGCCCTATTTTGTGTTTTATGTAGAGACAGGGTCTCACTGAGTTGCTTAGCACCTCGCTTTTGCTGAGGCTGGCTTTGAAATCTTGATCCTTCTCTCTAGCTACTGTGATTACAGGCGTACTCCACCATGCCCTGCTTATGTGTAATTTTTAAAGAAACTGCTAAACTGGTTTCAAAATTTGTGGTAGTGTTTTATATTTCCATCAGTAATTTCTTCATTCTTGCCATGCTTGGTCTGGTTAGTCCTTTTTTTATTTTGGTACTAGGGATTGAACTCAGGGGTACTCGACCGCTGAGCCACATCCCCAGCCCTATTTTGTGTTTTATGTAGAGACAGGGTCTCACTGAGTTGCTTAGCGCCTCGCCATTGCTGAGGCTGGCTTTGAACTCGCGATTCTTCTGTCTCAGCCTCCCAAAGTGCTGGGATTACAGGCTTGTGCCACTGTGCCCGGCTTAATGTGTATTTTGCTACTTAATAGTGTCAGTCACCTTTACATGTTGATTTACCCTGTGTATTACCTTCTTTGGTGATGTCTGTTCAAATCTTTTATTTAAAATGGGTTGTTACTGTTGAATTTTGAATGTTGAGTTTGAATATTGTTGAGAACTCAGTTCTTTATTATGGATACAGGTTCATCATGAGATACATGCTTTGCAAATATTTTGTCTCAGCCTTTAGCGGTCTCTTCATTTAACATTGCTTTTGAAGAAAGGAAGATGTTTTGATGAAGTGTGATTTATCATTTTTGTTCTTTCATGGTTTGTGCTTTAATTTAGGTGCCGTATTAGAAATCATTAGCTGGGTGCAGTGCTGCATGCCTGTAATCCCAGCGGCTTGGGAGGCCGAGGCAGGAAGATTGCAAGTTCAAAGCCAGCCTCAGCAAAAGCGAGGCACTAAGCAACTCATTGAGACCCTGTTTCTAAATAAAATACAAAATAGAGCCGGGCGCGGTGGCTCAAGCCTGTAATCCCAGCACTTTGGGAGGCTGAGACAGGAGAATTGCAAGTTCAAAGCCAGCCTCAGCAACTGCGAGGTGCTAAGCAACTCAGTGAGACCCTGTCTCTACATAAAACACAAAATAGGGCTGGGGATGTGGCTCAGTGGTTGAGTGCCCCTGAGTTCAATCCCTGGTGCCAAAAAAAAAAAAATCATTTCCTAAACCCAGGTCATAAAGATTTTCTCTGATGTTTTGTTCTATGAATTTTTTGGTCTTAGGGTTATATGTGATGCATTCTGAGATGATTTTTTTTCAATGCTTGAAGGTGTGGATCAGACGCATCATTTTTAATTTTTGGCAAATGGATATTCAGTTGTTCTAGTACCATTTGTTGAAAAGACGAATTTTTCCTCCACTGAATTACCTTTACGCCTCTGTCAAAAAGTCAGTGGTTCAAGTATACATAGGTCTCATTTTGGACAATTTGTTTCATTGATCTCTATCTATATACCAATAATACCAGACTCTTGATTTCTGTGCTTTTGTAACGAGCCTTGAAAGCCGATATTGTTAGCCCTGCCACGTTTTTTTTCAAGCCTGTTTTGGCTTTTTAATGTTATTTTCATACAGATTTAAGAATGATACTGTTGATTTCTACAAAAAAAATCCTGCTTGAATTTTGATTGGGATGGGTTTGAATCTATAGTTTGGTTTACTGTTTTCAGTTGTCTTTAATTTCTCCCAGCATGTTTTGTAGTTTTCAGTGTATTTCACATGTATGTGTTGTCAGATTTATCCCTAAATATTTAATGTTTTTTTTTATTATTTAGTGTTATTAAAACTTAACTCTCCAACCAGGTCTTATCTAATAAGCATGTGGCTCCTGATCATCTGTTGCAAATCTGCCAGCGCATCGGTCCTATGTTGGATAAAGAAATCCCACCCAGTATTTCAAGAGTCACTTCTTTACTTGGTGCAGGAAGGCAGTCTTTGCTACGTACAGCAAAAGGTACCTTAATTTGAAGAAGTGTTCTGCTTTGTATTAATAGCTTAGTACTATAATTGTGACGTAATGTAAGCATTGTGGAAGAAAGGTGACATGTAACTATAAATCATGCTGTGGACTATGAAATTCTCTGCATTTAGCATAGAACATTCAATCCTATTACATAAGTGTTTAATGGGTCCTTCTGCATTTAAAAATTGCTAAAGATACAGATGTTAAGCTAAAAAGCTTGAATTTATTCTGAGATGTGTTTGAGGTTTTCTCAATGTGAGTTCTTAATTTTCCATTTTGTAGCTCACTCATAACTTATTGAATGTAATTGTATGTGTTTAATAAACTCTTGAAATGCTAGAAGTATTTCCTCTGCTATTTAGATTCCGAGAACCCTTTGTTACAAGGGGAAGTGATTTTCTAAGGTTGGTAGCGGTTTGAAAACAAGCACCAAAAATGTAAAATTGCATGGTTCTTTTTTCTGCTAATTTTTTGGCAAAGTTATGTGCTAGCAAAATGTTTGAAATTGCTATTTTTCTGTTAGCTTGGTATAAATGACTTAGACTAAGTATGTGTATGTGACATGATCTGTGTATTAATGTGGCTAAACTGCTAATGGGGAAGATGGTTCCTCTGGTCCCGAGGTTCCTCCTTTGACTCTCTTAAGAGCAGTCGCTGGGATGCTCCCTCTTTAGAGGCACCATCCGGATAAAGCTTGACTGAGGAAGAACAGCCTCTCTCTTGGTTCCTTGCCAGACTGGTTTGTCCAGTTAGCTGTTCCCTAGTGCTCTGTAGCCATGCCACACGGTGGCTCTCATCAGGAAACGATTGGTATTCCTCCTTTTCTGTGTCCCGATTCACTTGTAATCACTCTGTTGTAGGCTGTTATTTAGTAGTTACAGGGGTAGCATGCTTTCCTCTGTTTTCTGTGTCAAGCTCAATGTTTTGTGATGAGCACTGCTTTAGAACTGGCAGACCTTAGAAGAGACTTGGTCAAATGCGTAGGGTAGGGCCCTGTTTCTCTATTGTTTTGTATTGGTGCCATGAGAGGATGCCTTGTAACTGCTCTTTGGTCATGATAGTGATAATGGATCCATTCATGTAAAACTTAATATGCCTGTTAGTTTGGGGCACCCGAGGCTCATGGAGGTTAAGTATGATATTGTCCCTCCCTCGTCTGAGTTGTGAGGTAGCTAAACTTCAGCACAGCAGACTGCCCATGACCTGTGTTGTGCTGCTGTCTCCTAGGAGGGAAGACATTTTTTTCTCCAGTTCATTTGCTTGTAGGTCAGGGAGGGATGGAAGTTTTTGTGTTAGTGTTCAGACTCACAGATCCTACATATGTGCTCTTCTCTAAAGGATTATCTGTGATCCTAAAATAAAGGGAAAGCTGTTTAATTTGTCAATACTTCCTAAAGAGACCAAAGTCATGGCAGTATTGGCCAAATTAATTTTAAGACTAAACAAGTCAAGGACTTTTATATATAAAAGAAATTAAAATTTTTCTCAATTTTCAATTTTTAAATAGTTGCATCAGTTGTGATTAAGATCTTTGATCTTTAATATTGTATAGTATAATTCTGCATTAAAAAACACTTATTTGGCATTAAATGGGACTTGAAGAAAAAATATGTGGCTTTATGGCCCATTGTTACTAATCATTTGCAGTGGATCTCTTTAAAGGTCCTGAAACCTTTGAGCCTCAGTTACCTCACTTGTAAATTGGTGAAAATACCTACCTCACAGGGTTGTTGTGAGGGTTTAATGAGATAATGTATGTGCAAAGCACTTTGTGAATTGTAAAGTGCTACACAAATGTTAGTTGTTGTTGCTGCTGTATCTGAGATGTCTTAAGTTTTTTATTTTTTATTTTATTTTTTTTCTCCTTCAGAAATAGTCTAATAAACCTCCAGGGCTTTTCTGTTAAAGTATATTATAGTTGGTAAAACTTTGAATAAACAGTTTATTACAATATACGTAAGTATTCTATAAAATCTTTCTTGGGGTTAACTTTCAAGATTTTATGTGTATCTAAAATTCATTTTAAAGACTGCAGGCACACAGTGTGGAAGGGCTCTGCCTTTGCTGCTCTTCACAGAGGAAGACCTCCTGAAATGCCCGTGAACTATGGCTCCCCTCCAAATCTTGGTAAGTGAGATGGGCCTTGGTGATGCCTGAAGTTCTTTCAATTTCTTGACAAAGTTTGTAAATGTTATATTAAATTTAAAAAAGAAATACTGGCAGTGTTGTTTTTAAGTAGTAATAAGTATCAGATTTCAAACTGCTGTTTTCTTACAATGATGAATAAAATTAATGAAAACAGTCATTATATTAAGAAGTCTGAGCTGGGCATGATGGCGCATGCCTGTAATCCCAGCGACTTGGGAGGCTGAGGTAGGAGGATCCAGAGTTCAAAGCCAGCCTTAGCAATTTTAGCGAGGCCCTAAGCAACTCAGCAAGACCCTGTCTATTTATAAATAAAACGTGAGAAATGGCTGGGGATGTGGCTCAGTGGTTAAGCGCCCCTGGGTTCAATCCTCAGTACCAAAAAAAAAAAGCCTGCATTAGTGATTATGGTAGAATAGAATGGGAAAGAAACTCATGTCCTTAGGGTTTCTCAAACAGATTTTGTGACCCTTTAGAAATTGTTTAGTTTTTCACAAAAATACTGGCTTTCCCCTTAACCATTTTCATTGTTTTTATTTCCTAGTGGAGATACATCGAGGAAAACAGCTCACAGGGTGTTCCACTTTTAGCACAGCATTTCCAGGAGCTATGTATCAGCATATAAAAATGCACAGAAGGATTCTCGGACATCTATCTGCTGTTTACTGTGTAGCATTTGATAGGACAGGACATAGAATCTTTACAGTGAGTTAACATTTTAAACTAAATTTGATACTGCCTGGAGCACTTTAGTGTGCTTCAGCATCATTTAGGAAATCTTATAGCACTTGTAGATTCTTTGTTTTCCAATCTGTAGAGGTTTCAACCAAGTAGGTCTGGTGTGGGGCCCATGAATTAGTGTTTTAGATAAGTACTTCAAGTGATGTAGCAACAAATAGTCTTATGTGCTGTTTTGAGAGGAATGACTTAAAGCAGTGGTTCTTAAGCATGATCATTAAGGATGCTTGAAGTTAAAAATATGCCTTAGCTGGGCGCAGTGGCGCATGCCTATAATCCCAGCACTTTGGGAGGTTGAGACAGAATTGTGAGTTTAAAGCCAGCCTCAGCAATGGCGAGGTGCTAAGCAACTCAGTTAGACCCTATCTCTAAATAAAACACAGAATAGGGCTGGGGATGTGGCTCAGTGGTCTAGTGCCCTGGAGTTCAATCCCTGGTGCCAAAAAAAAAATTCTGGAAAAATAAACAACAGCAACAAAAAACAAGCTGGGGATGTAGCTCAGTGGTTAAGTGCCCCTCGGTTCAATCTCTGGTACCAAAACAAACACACATCTAATACTTTAGTTCATCTTGAACTTACTGAATTGTCACTCTGTAAATAATCTAAGTGTGTATTAACCTGAAATCCAAAAGCAAGAAATCTCCAAGCTGTTAAGAGATATTCATACATTGATTAATCATTGATTCTGGAAAATGAATTGATTAGAGAATAGCATTTCTGTGTTCAAGTAGTTATTGGAAAGCTGTACAGAGATTTTGGAATTTAACATTTTTAATGCTTTTAAGGGAATATTAGGATGGATGAGAAGCTTAACTTTAATTTTGCAGGTGTGAGATTCAGAGTACATACTCAGTATGTGATGAATGATGGATGCTGGCTGGTACTGTAAATTTGAGACTTTGTTGTGTGGTTATTTGAAATAAGAGTTCTTTTCCCATCTTTTTAGGGATGTTGCTGGGGGGGATTGTCACTTAGTCTTCTCAGGCTAAGAAATCTAGATCTGTCCTAACATTTATCACCTTACTTAACTTGGTGAGCTGGACTAACATTTAGCCATTGTTAACCAATATAGTTGAGAAGGAACTTCTAGATGGGCGTGTTACTTGGTAGAGAATTTTGGGAAAAGTAGTATTTATAATGTGATCTGACTCATAGAAATGGTAGCTTCATAGTATCTTTATGTAGACTTTTTTTCCTTGGGAAAAAAATATAATTCCTTTTGTATTTTGACTGTAAGAACCATTTAGAGTATTCTATAATTGGAAGGAAGGGAGGAGTTATGTACTAGATTTGCACAGTATGTAAAAAGTACTCTATTAAATGATTCAGATTTGTTGAACTGACATTTATGTTTGGTATATTTTTTCCTTAGGGTTCAGATGATTGTTTGGTGAAGATTTGGTCAACACATAATGGCCGCCTATTATCCACATTAAGAGGTCATTCTGCAGAAATTTCAGATATGGCAGTGAACTATGAGAACACTATGATTGCTGCAGGGAGCTGTGATAAAATCATCCGAGTGTGGTGCTTGAGAACCTGTGCCCCTGTTGCAGTGCTCCAAGGACACACGGGATCAATTACATCTTTACAGGTAAACTAGCTCACATGGGTGTTAACCGTCTTTACTTTCAAAAATCTTTCTCTTCGTAATAGAAAAATATGAAGGTGTTTAGTGATTATATGATGTGTTTTAAAGTTAGGTTATCAAGAGAAAATTATCATTTTTACTTCCACAAATCATGGAAGGGCTAAGATAAAAATCAAATGTAGCAGAGCTGTACCTGAAAGCTTCATGGATGACTTATTGCCTCTTTGAAGCCGACTCCTCAACCGGATGAATGTCAGTTACAAACTGGTGGCATTATCTGGTACTGGGGATTGAACCCATGGCCTAAAAGGCGTGTTGGGCTCTACCACTGAGCTGCATCCTCCGCCCTCTTCATTTTTTATTTTATTTTTGGTACTGGAGATTAAATTCAGGGGATTTTTACTACTGAGCTACATCCCCAGCCCTTTTTATTTTTTTTTGAAACAGTCTTGCTGTTGCCTAGGTTGAGCTCTTAACAAGTACATGGGATTATAGGCATGTGCCACTGTACCCAACTATTTTTAAAACTTGTGAATTTTTTTTTTTTTTTGGTATCAGGGATTGAACTCAGGAGCACTCGACCACTGAGCCACATCCCCAGCCCTATTTTTTGTGTTTTATTTAGAGACAGGGTCTCACTGAGTTGCTTAGCACCTCATCATTGCTGAGGCTGGCTTTGAACTCACGGTTCTCCTGTCTCAGCCTCCCTAAGTGCTGGGATTACAGGCGTGCACCTCCGAGCCCGGCTGTGAATTTGATAAGTTGATTTCACTTTGCTGAAATACTGAAAGAAATTTCTGCAGTGAGGGATCATCTTGAACCTTTACAAAATGGAGTAGTATGGCACACCCCTATGCACCTGTTAATCTACAGATGTTCTTTCCAAGCCATTTTGCCTTGTGCTTAAAGTCTAGATTTCATATTTCTTCTGCAGACATTTCAGTATGTATTTCTAAAAGACAAGGATTTGTTTTTGAAACACAACCAGAAAACTATTATCACACACTATTTGTTTGGTGTTCACATTTACAGTTATTTTATGAATGATTTTATTTGGTCTGAATCAGGAGTAAAATAAAGGCTGGGCTTCACAGTTGGTTGCTGTAAATTAAGACAGTTAAACCATAAATTTTATCCCCCTTGCCAGTTTTTCGTTGTTGAAGGAACCTAGGCTGTTCATTGTAGTTTACCCAGAGTTTGGATGTTAACAACTGAATCATTGTGCAGTTTAATATGGTTCTCTGTTTCTCTTAAGTTGGTGGTTGTATTGAGAGCAGTAGTTACCTTTAGTGTGCATGAAAATCACCTGGAGGGCTTGCTTAAAACAGCTTGTTAGGATTCTGAATTAAAATGTCTCGGATGAGGCCAGAGAATTTGCAGTTATATGGCAAGATTCCAGATGCCGCTGTTCATTGAGAATTGGTCACAGTGAGATGTAAATTTTTCCATCAGAAGGAGCAAAATGTCTGGTAATATCTCTGTAGTATATTCTTTGATTGCTGCCTTAGATTAATTAGTTCATTTGGGACTGAAAGTGGTGCTGTTCTGTCATTTTTTGAAAATTACATTTTGTTTGATGGATATCAGTTGCTAGATGGTTTGTAAGACTTTTAAAGGCATGTTTGTGTCTGATTTGAAGTTGGTTAAAACTATGGGAGCAGTTCAGTTTTTACATGTGGGTGTCTCTAGGCTGTACATTATTGGTCTCCTAATGTGTTGTGAAGTTCTGTGCTAAAAGGTGACTTGACTGGGCGTGGTGGTGGTACCTGTAGTCCCAGCTACTCTGGAGAGGGGCGGGAGCGGGGGTGGGGTGGGTGTTCACTTGAGCCCAGGAGTGGAGATGGCTTTGGAGACTGTGGGGCAGGGGGATCACTCGAGTCCAGGAGTGGAGATAGCTTAGGCATCGAGAGAGGGGAAAAAGTGACTTCTCAACACTTCTTTTTGGTCAGTATTCTCAAAGACAAAAGTTATGTTTGCATGAAGAAGTTATAATTGAAATAGTGTTTTAGTTTGAAAGTATAAGGAAGAATTTTGGTTGTTCATTTATTTCTAGGCAAGAAATAGTTCTCTGGAAGGTTTTATAGTTGGAAAATTAATTCAGCTCCTAGATAGGTTTGTTTATATTTTATAACCTGATGAGAACTGATAGGCAGTATAGCAGCAAATACGAAAACCTATGCTACTTTGATAGGATGTGTTTTTTCAAGCCATTTTGTAATTCTTCAGTGTGAAGGTGGAACTCATGTGTTTCCTGGTTAGTCTTTTGGTAACAGGAGTCACAAATGTTTATTGTCACCGAAAGGGGTCCAAAGAGGTACTAGAGAGGGGAATCTCGCTTCAGGACCTCACCTGACAGAATGGAATTTCAGAATGGATGTTATATACTGAGGCATGAGATTGATTTAGGAAAGCTAGGAGTATATAGCCAAGGGAGAATGCAGGTTATTGTAAGAGTGAGAAGTATTTTTGGGGATCTTGGGTTCTTTTAAAAAAAACTTGGTGAGAGGTGGGCATGGAAAGGTATTGGATATGGCATTAGTATCAGGTGATCACAGGGAGACTGGCTACTCTTACAGTGTTTAAATTTACATCTCCATTATCTGATCAAAAGAAATAACATGGCTGGGCGCGGTGGCCCAAGCCTGTAATCCCAGCACTTAGGGAGGCTGAGACAGGAGAATTGTGAGTTCAAAGCCAGCCTCAGCAATGGCGAGGTGCTAAGCAACTCAGTGAGACCCTGTATCTACATAAAACACAAAATAGGGCTGGGGATGTGGCTCAGTGGTCGAGTGCCCCTGAGTTCAATCCCCCGTACAAAAAAAGAAAAAGGTATAACCAGTTACAGCCAGAATTAGCTAACAGTAGTTTGAACATTCCGCAGGAATGAAACATTTTAATATATAGCTGGCTCACACTGATTTTCCTTTTAACGACAACTGAAAATTCTGGAAAGAGATGAAAAAACCTCTGATGTACCAATATAATGAGAAATTAAGTTGTCAAAATCTCATAAATATGCAATGCCTAGAGACAGGAACCATTAAGAGGCATTGGCCAATTTTAGAGAAGTGAGCTTGGATGCTTAGGGATGGAGGTTAGGATCTTGAGTTTGGGAACCAGTACAGTTGCATCCTGGAAGCAGGGATGAGCCAGATAAATCTACCTTAACAGAATCTGAAGCCAGGCTTTCAGTCATCTTAATTCACCTGGTAATCTGGGATTTCTGGGCCCTTGATCTACCTGCAGGTAGAAGCAGAATTTATGTCGGAGGAAGATAACATCTGGAGCCTTGTACTTTGTAGCTTTCTATATATAATGCTGACACTACAATGTAATAAAGTATAAGAATATAAAAGAAAAAATACAAGGTAGGGAAGGAGACAAATGTGACCAGGGAAACAGGAGAAATAACAGGTGAAAGAAATAGTGTCAAAGGATCCAGGCAGTAGATGTTCCAGATCTATCTTGGAAATATCTGTGTTTTATAAATTCACCTAAATAAAACCCCAAACAAATAATAAATTAAAAAAAATTTCATCAGAGAATGAAAAGGTAGTAAAAAGGAAACTCCAGGATTGAAATACATAACTGAATTGAAGAATTTAGTGGATGATTTTAACAGCATGTAGACACAACTGAAAATATTGGAGAACAGTTAACTGGGAGTGAGGTTGAAGAAGATCAGTAGGGTTGAAGCATAGAGAGAATAGGTTGGCGTACACAGGAAAGAGCACGAGAGGGAGAAGACAACGCAGGGTGTGATGGGCACACCTGTCTTTCAGCAACTTGGGAGGCTAGGGCAGGATGATTGCAAGTTTAAGACAGCCTTAGCAATTTAGCAAGAACCTAAGCAAACAGTAAGACCCTGTCTAGGGCTGAGGACATGGCTCAGTGGTTGAGTGCTCCTTAGTTCAATCCCTGGTACAAAAAAACCCCCAAAAAAACAAAAACCAAAACCTTGGGCTAGGATTGTAGCTCAGTAGTAAAGTGCTTGCCTTGCATGTGTGAGGCACTGGGTTCGATCCTCAGCACCACATATAAATAAATAAAGATGTTGTGTCCATCTACAACTAAAAAAAATAAAAACCTCAAAAAACTCTTTGCCCCAACACATAGTAGGAGCTAAGTCTGAAAGGCACATGTGAGAGCACACAGGAAGAATTGCATTTCAACAGTTCGTAGGAAAACAAACTACCATTGAACAATGCATTCTTTAATAACAAACAGGATCAGCACGCATTCAAGACACCTTATTGTGCTGCTAAAGAAGTTGTAAAAAGTATGTTATAAACTTACAGTGCTGAACTTATTATGTAATATAAATTATTAACATCTTGATTATGTATTAAGTACATGATAGCAACATCCCCAGCCCTTTTTATTATTCTTATAATCTTTTTAGTTGTGGATGGACACAATCTTGTATTTTATTTTATGCAATGCTAAGGACCGAACCCAGGGCTTCACATGTGCTAGGCAAACACTCTACCATTGCGCTACAACCCTTGCCCCAAGCCTTTTTTATTTTGTCAGTCTCACCAAGTTGCTTAGGGCCTCACTCAGATACTGAGACTGGCCTTGAACTTGTAATTCTTCTGCCTCAGTTTCCTGAGGCTCTGGGATTATAGACGTGTGCCATCATGTCTACGTTTACTGATGCTTTCATGTAGTATTCAGTTAGCTCATTTTAGAAAAACGAGATGCTGATTTTTAACATCCAGAAGCATATATTTCAGTCATTGAAGAATAGCTTTGTGAGCTGGGCACAGTGGCGCAAGTCTGTAATCCCAGCACTTTGGGAGGCTGAGACAGGAGAATCATGAGTTCAAAGCCAGCCTCAGCAACAGCGAGGCACTAAGCACCTCAGTGAGACCCTGTCTCTACATAAAACACAAATAGGGCTGGGGATGTGGCTCATTGTCGAGTGCCCCTGAGTTCAGTCTCCAATACCAAAAAACAAACAAACAAACAAAAAAAAACCCCTTTGTGGGCAGTAAAACAAGGCAGTGTCAATAATACTGCATTTGGAGCTTGGCACACGTAGGTAGGTTAATTGGAATGCTTCTTGGCTCTTCATTATATTTTAGCTGTTTCTTTTTAGTCAGTATTGTATTTTGCTATCAGATCTTTTTTTGCTTTTGGTGTTTTTGATTAAAAGTTCACAGTTGTCTTTTGCTGTTAAGTCCAGATTGGCTATCCACTTTACCCACTTTTGCCTTTATGAGCACTTTGAGTATAATCTTGGATTCCTGTAACATACCGTATTTTCTCACTTTTTTACATGTGTTCTTATTATTCTTTTGCTTAAGTATTTTTTTTTTTTTTGGTACTGGGGATTGAACTCAGGGGCACTCGACCACTGAGCCACATCCCCAGCCCTATTTTGTGTTTTATGTAGAGACAGGGTGTCACTGAATTGCTTAGCGCCTCACCGTTACTGAGGCTGGCTTTGAACTTGCGATTCTCCTGTCTCAGCCTCCCTAAGTGCTGGGATTACAGGCTTGAGCCACCGCGCCCGGCTTGCTTACGTATTTTTTTTTCCTCTTTATTTTCTAAGCCTTCCTGGATGTCTTTGAACTAAATTGATGTTCCTTTCTCTAGAGTCTTTGTTTAGCACACTTGGAAACTTATTAAATGCAAATGTAAAACTTACAATATGATCTTGTATTTTCTCCTTTTTTTTGGTACTGGAGATCGAACTCAGGGGCATTCGACCACTGAGCCACATCCCCAGCCCAGTTTTGTGTTTTATGTGGACACAGGGTCTCATTGAGGTACTTAGTGCCTCGCTGTTGCTGAGGCTGGCTTTGAACTCACGATTCTCCTGTCTCAGCCTCCCTAAATGTTGGGATTACAGGCTTGCGCCACTGTGCTTGGTTTTGTATTTTCTTAAAATACTTCTGTGGTATTATTATTTAAAAAAATTTTTTTTTAGTTGTAGATGAACACAATACCTTTTTTTTATTCATTTATTTATATGTGGTGCTGAGAATTGAACCCAGTGCCTCATGCATGCTAGGCAAATGCTCTGCCACTGAGCCACCACCCCAGCCCCTGTGCTATTATTTCTTTATATCTTTAAATCATTGATCTATTTGGAATGTATCCTAATGGCACAGTGTGAAGCATGGACCCAGGCCTACCTCCCATTAGTAGGTGTTGGCATGACATTTAAGCAGTGAATTGCTGTTTCCCTGCCAGACTTGGGGTGTGTGTGTGTGGGGGGGGGGCACTCTACTAGGGGGAATCTACCACTAAGCTATACCCTGGCCATTTTTATTTTATTTTATTTTATTTTTTGGCACTGGGGATTGAACTCAGGGGTACTCGACCACTGAGCCACATCCCCAGCCCTATTCTGTGTTTTATGTAGAGACAGGGTCTCACTGAGTTGCTTAGTGCCTCGCCATTGCTGAGGCTGGCTTTGAACTCGTGATTCTCCTGTCTCAGCCTCTCTAAGTACTGGGATTACAGGCTTGAGCCGCCACGTCCGGCTCCATTTTTATTTTTTAACTTGAGACTGTCTAAGTTCCCCAGGCTGGCCTTGAGCTTGTGACCCTCCTGGGTAGCTGAGATGACAGACTTGTGCCAGGCCCCCTGCTGGATTTGAGATGGCACCTCATCTTGTATTAGCAGCTGCTCTTTAATGTTAAAGCCTTTTTGTCGGTCATTCTGTTGAAGCGCTTGTTGTGCCTAGTGGTTTTAATCACTGAGGCCCTTTGATGTGCTTTAATATCCTAGACTGAGTTTTTTTTTTCTTTTTTTAAGTTTTTTTTTTTTTTTTTTTAGTTGTAGATGGACACAATGTTTTTATTTTATTGCTTTATATGTGGTGCTGAGGATCGAACCCAGGGCCTCACGCATGCGAGGCAAGCGCTCTACCGCTGAGCTACAATCCCAGCCCCTAGACTGAGTTTTTATTGTGTAAAGATTTTTTGGTTATTCTTGTTTATTTAAAAAAATTTTTTTGAGATCATATACAGTGTTAGATATTTCACTATAAAAAATATAACCTGTATTTTGAATTTCTTAAAGCAGTGTTTTATATTTTTAAGAATGTCAATTGAGGTTAACTTTGGAAAACTTTAAGTTAAAACTGTAGAAGCTTTTGAAACTGACGTATACATATTACTTCTTTTTAGTTTAGCCCTATGGCCAAAGGCTCTCAAAGGTATATGGTTTCCACTGGTGCTGATGGAACAGTTTGCTTTTGGCAGTGGGATTTAGAATCCCTGAAATTCAGGTAAGTGACTTTATGTAAAGAGATTCTTTTTTAATGTAGTTAGTATTTAGTTCAGTGAAATAAAGTTTGATTATGAAGAGAAGTTATGTTTTGTGGTTGCCTTTTTACTTTTGAACATAATTTTTATTACAGCAAATGTGTCGTTCACTATTTACTGTATACGGTTGATTTTTTTTTTTTTTCTATAGTTGGATATGTTAAAGCGTCATAGCTTTTGTCTTCATGAACACACTTTTGTGTAATTGAAGTGAAGTAATATGTGAAACATTTTTGAAAAATTTCAGAAATATACAATTATATATATTCAAATTGAGGCAGGAACATTTGAGGATCATAAGAACTAGGGTATGGAGCTGTGCTGTTCAATATGGTAGCCCCTAGCTACCGTACTGACTTGAACACTTCAAATGTGGCTAGTATATAAAGTATCTCTCTATATTGATATTGATAATATGTTGATGTATTTTGAATGTATTGGGTTAAATGCAATTTATAAAATTTCTCTTTTACTATTTTTTTGTGGATGGAGTCTCGCTATGTTGCCCTGGCTGGCTTTGCTCCTGCTTCTCAGGTTCAAATGATAATCCTGCCTGAGCCTTAAGAGTGGCTAGGACTATAGGCCTGTGCTAGGGTGGCTAGCTTTTTTTTTTTTTTTGGTACTAGGAATTGAACTCGGGGCACTCGACCACTGAGCCACATCCTCAGCGCTATTTTGTGTTTTATGTAGAGACAGGGTCTCACTGAGTTGCTTAGCACCTCGCCATTGCTGAGGTTGGCTTTGAACTCGCGATTCTCCTGTCTCAGCCTCCCTAAGTGCTGGGATTACAGGCTTGAGCCACTGTGCCCAGCTAGCTTTTTATTTTCTAAAAGGGTGGTTACTTAGAAAAACAGTGGCTTGCATTCCATTTCTTTTTTTTTTTTTTTTTTTTTTTTTTGGTTCTGGGGATTGAACTCAGGGGCACTCGACCACTGAGCTACATCCCCAGCCCTATTTTGTGTTTTATGTAGAGACAGGGTCTCACTGAGTTGCTTAGCACCTCGCCTTTGCTGAGGTTGGCTTTGAACTCGCGATTCTCCTGTCTCAGCCTCCCAAAGTGCTAGGATTACAAGCGTGAGCCACCACGCCCGGCT
>PVHX01022611.1:0-27362 GCA_004024805.1 Geosciurus inauris
TTTTTTTTTGGTTGTAGATGGATACAATATCTTTATTTATTTTTATGTGGTGCTGAGGATCGAACCCAGTACCTCAGGCATGCGAGGCAAGCGTTCTACCACTGAGCCACAGCCCCAGCCCCAGTATATGTGCATTTTAATTCCTTTACATCCTGGTCAGCTTTTGCCATTCACTGTTATTATTATTTTAGTCACTCTACTGAAACCTTAGTGGTATACCACTAAGGTTTTATTATTTCCCCGATGACTAATGATGTTGTGTAATTGTTGAGGTATTTATTGGCCATTTATATAGCTTCTTTAGAAAAAAAAATCTATTCAAATATTTCGCCCATTTTAAAATTGGTATTTGTATTGTGATTATTGAGTTGTTAGAGTTCTTTATGTATTCTGGATCTGTGACCCTTTCTAAAGCCAGCTAAAAGGCACCATCAATAGTGGTCTTTCCCCTACAGAGTTTTTGAACTGTAGTCAGCTAGGACAGGGGACTCTTGTCATTCATGTACCTTAACCAGTGTCTCTCAGCTGTGCTCCTTCCCTCTTTCCTTGCACACAGGAACTTTCAGCTCTCCTTCTTTACTACTCAGGAGCCACAGAAAACTTCAGGTTAATTCTTGATGATTCCCAGCTAGTCTCATGACGCCACCTTCTTTTTTTTTTTTCTTTTTTCTTTTTTTTTTTTTCTTTTGGTTCTAGGGATTGAACTCAAGGGTACTTGACTACTGAGCCACATCCACAGCCCTATTTTGTGTTTTATGTAGAGATAGGGTCTCACTGAATTGCTTAGTGCCTCACCCTTGCTGAGGCTGGCTTTGAACTTGCAATTCTTCTGTCTCAGCCTCCCAAAGTGCCGGGATTACAGGCATGTGCCACCGTGCTCGGCTGCCACCTTATTTTCCATTCTCCTTATGTGGTGGATCATATATGCCATTCCACACTTTCTTAAAATTCTAGATTAAAGCAGAGCAGACATCCACATTGCTCTTGGATCTCCAAATATAAAGAGGGATTGCTAACCCCCAGGCCTATTGAGAGATGGTGAGGGGGCAGAGTATATGGCCTTTCCACTCTTTCTAACTTCTGCTCAACTCCTTTACTCTTCTCAGCTTGAAGAGTGCTATTCCAGTTAGGGAGGGAAAGGCAGAAGGAAAAAGGATTCTTGCTGATCATAAAGACTTTCAAGTTTTCTACCTTAGATTTTAAACTCAGCTCTAGAATTAGAAGGTGAGAACTTGGCTATTTCACTTGTGAATTTCCAGCTCTCTTCTGAGACACATGGTGAGCCCACATCCTATGGTCTGAAGAAGGTGATCAAGAAGATAAAAACACTATTTTATTATTCTGGAATATGCATAATTACATGTGCATTTGTGTGTGTGATACTTATATTTATGCATCAATTTATTGAAGGAGGTAAATACCTGGAAGAAAACACTGTAACTGATCACTAGACCACAGCTAATATTTAGCATTCTCTTCTCCATTATCTAATCCCTTCTTGCCCTGACCTCTGAGCAGCACTTCAAGTAGACAAGCAATTTTTCCACCCAAACCTGCATTTCTAAGTGATCTCAGCTTTGGTGGTCATGCCAGTGAAAGGTTGAAATAATCACCCACTGACCATTACTGCTGGACACAGATGCATATACTAAAATAAGAAGGTCCTTGAGGTATTCCTGGGCTTCTTGTGTAGATCCCCCCTTGGCCGCAAACTCACTTCCTTTTGAGCAGTATCAACGACCCTCGCCAACACCATAACCCTTTCTTGCCATCCATAACTAGGTTCCTGAGACAGAAAATTATTACTATGTTCCCTAAGGCAAGTATCCCTTCCTTAAAGAATAAAATATCAATACAGTAAAGCCCAGAGCTGAGTAAATGGGAAGCAAGAATTTTATAATTGGGTAATTAGATAAAACTTTGAAAAGCACTATTCCCAAATCCTCTACTAGTATTTCCTTCCAGGTATTAGATGCTACAAGTCACTAAGTACATGATAAAACCAGTTAACTAGTTAGAGCAGTGTTCCGTTGCCTTTCTGTTTTCATTATGCGACCAATTCTTTAACTGAAGACTCATTATCTCCCTCTGATATCTGGACCATCACTGTAGCAGCCGAGTCTTAAAGGCTACCTCCTCTGCAGTCTGGATGAGCTAGAAGACTTTTCTTGTTCTCAAGTATGAGCTGGCAGTTCTGGGTTCCCCAGGTTAATGGATTGCAGCAGGGCAACAAAATGTGTTTTCCATTACCTCCAAACTTCAAGGATCCCTACAAATTGTAGAGACTATGGATCCCTATTTCAGGGATCCTTCCCTAGAAGATTCCCTGAAATTGTGAATTCTTGTATTTTCATAATATTTCCTTCCCACACTCTGGCATGTATGTGTCTAAAATATCAAGGTTAATATGAGTGATAATGGCTACTTCCTACTCCACAGGCCATATATGTTTGGTGTATAATGAAGCCCTGTTTTGTGGCTTATAGGATGGTCACGAACCCTACTGGACTCAAAATATCCCTGTGACAGTGTGGCAAAGGAATATATTTCTATAAGGTGAAAGCAAACTATCTAGAACACCCTTTATCCGAATGGGGGGGAAAATACCATTGCTTTGTCTCTTTTTGGTTCAGAGACTGTGTTAATATGCTCCAGAAGGTAGACTGTATCTTGATCAGTCACTGCAATAGGAGTTACCAACTAATTAGGCTTACTTAATCCATTGCTATTTCCAGGAGCCATCTATCCTGGTAATGGCCATGACACGGAATCAAGTTTAGTTTCTAAGTGTTTGTGATTCCCTTAGAGGTATGATATTGGTTTTGATTTATTATTCTGGTGGGGAAAACAAACTTCAATCGTTTCTATTTGGCCTTTCCAAACACAATGCTCCTTACTATATCGCTCAGAGAGCCATTAAGGGGATCTGCCACTTGCTAAGGCTATTGTTCCAACTCTGCTTTACTCAGGAACTGGAGAAATAATCACTATAACTATTATAATATGGACTCAGGTTAAAACCCCACTTATCACCTGAGCACTGTTAAATCCACTCTAATCAGGGATTGCAATGGATTTGTGGGCCTTTAGCAATCTCCTATTATCTCAGAACTAGTATTCTTTACTCTTTCCACATACCCCAGGACACAATTAGCAGAGAATATAGTTCAAGGTCCCTTTCAGAATGGCAGGTAAGAGGTTTCAGAGTATGCCAGTGTAAGTGATATAGGTCCTTCCTGCAGATATTTGGTGTCCTTTCCATTCTGGGCATCTGGGTCTTTAACCAGTCTCGGGTCTATGAACTGGAAGATGAGCTGTGATTTCTGTGGTAGTTCAAATTAGGCCTTTGTTCTCCACACCTGAAGCTTGCTTTAGTTCATTTACTCATATCACAGAAAACCTACATGAGTCACCTGTTGATCTCACTCCCAGGGATACCATAGGCAGAGAGTCTGACAATCAGACCCTTTTCCATTACTTTTACCAAAGCTACTGGAACCAATTGTAGTAACCATGACCAGTTTCCTTCTAGCAGTTAATTAATTTTTTTATACCCTGCCACTGTGCACTCCCAGACACCTACTGATCGTAGGAAAAAAGCTTCAACATCAACATTTCCTACCACCAGTACTAGCCTACAGAGTACTGAGAAGTTTCTGGTGCTTTAATCTACAAGCCTGGTGAAGTGAGTTTTTTTTTTTTTTCATGCTCTCTGTCCTGCTGAGGCTCAGACCCTGAGAAAACAGATTCAGAATCCCAGAAGGTAGAAGAAGATGCAAGATGCATTTGGGATAGTAGCCATGCTTTATGATTTAGCCATGCTTTGGAGGTGGCAGCAGCCCCCCAAGCACCTGAGTCTTTCCATAGGCCAAACAAAGAAGGCATAGTGTCAACAGGTTACATAAGTGAGCACATACTCACAAGCACATGTTTATGACCTTGAGAACAAATGCTGAATCAGGGTGTTTATAACTGTCAGAGTGGAGGCTCAGACCCTGGAAACAGATTTGAGATCTCAGCAGGCACAAAAAGATGCAAGACACAGTTGGGATAGTAGACATTCTTTTTTTTTTTTTGGTACTGGGGATCAAACTCAGGGGCACTCGACCACTGAGCCACATCCCCAGCCCTATTTTGTGTTTTATGTAGAGACAGGGTCTCACTGAGTTGCTTGCTTAGCACCTCGCCATTGCTGAGGCTGGCTTTGAACTCGTGATTCTCCTGTCTCAGCCTCCCAAAGTGCTGGGATTACAGGCTTGCACCACCCCGCCCGGCTTGATAGTAGACATTCTTTATTCAGAAGTGGCAGCAGCCTCCCCAACCTCCAGCTCCAGCTCCATTTTGCCCCAGGCAGTTCCATTTCACCCTCCTGAGCTATTTCCATAGACCTCTTTTATATGTAGGTCAGAGAAAGAAAGCACATTGCCAACAGGTTACAACATTTGCTCACAAGCAAATGTTTATGACCTTGAGTACATACATTGAATCAGAGTATTCATGACCTTGGCTATATGCTAAAAACATAGCCCATGGGAAACCTCAGCAAAGAGCCTAACTATAGCTCTAACTATAGCCATCTTGGTCTTACCCTACACCCTCTCAAGGAGATATAATTAGGAAGTAGGTGGGCAAGATGTGTATGTCAGATTTTGTCAGTTGATAATCAGCCCCAGTGTCACCCTTTCTACATCCCTCTATGTGTTTGTTAGGAGTTCTTGGAATATTTCCCAAACTCCTTCATCAACTCAGTACTGGATAGAGGTCCTGCCTTTGAAGGAGGATGGAAGGCAGGAAGTAGGAAGGCTCAGCCTATCCTGGCTCTGGCAGAAGTACTAATTGCAGACAATAAATTGCAAGGGCACTGCAATTTCTTTTTTTTTTTTTTAATGATGTACTATTATTTTTTTATATCTTTATTAATTTTATGTGGTGCTGAGGATCGAACCCAGTGCCTCTCATCCGCTGAGCCATAACCCCAGCCCCGGGCACTGCAATTTCAATCATTGAAATGCCTACTCACATCACTTCTCATCTGGAGCAGCTCAGCAGTGAATGTGAGTTCACAGGCTTCAACATCAAGTAATAGTAGCTCTTTGGTCTCTGGATAAATCCACATCTCCATTTTGCTCTTCTAGTTCTTCCAACACCTTTGTAACCAATCCCCTGTGGTCAATTTTTCTGCTTGAAATATCTAGAGTGGTTTATATTTTGTTAATTGAATTCCTGACTGGCACAAAATGCTTGCAAGAGCGAATCCAAAATTCCTGTCTCCTAAAATTTTTGAGTTCCTCTCCTTATATCAGTTGTTCACAACTTATAATAAATATTAGAATTATCTATAAGTTTAAAAGCACTGATTGTCCCCTGCCCCCAAGATTCTGATTGAATTGCCCAGGCACCAGTGACTTTTAAAGTTCCCTGGGTGATTCTAATGCACAGTCCTTTGAGATCCACTGCTCTTTCATGCCAAAGAATTTCTGGCCTTTCCATATAATCGCAAATGAGTCAGCAGTATTTCAGGTTGGGGCCAGCTGACCACCACCTGCCATCAAAACAAAACAAATCAAAAAACTCTTAGAACCATTATTAAACTATTCTCAATGCAGTGAAATTTCAGGCAATCTTAACTTTTTCTTATGTTTTACTGAATTGTTTTAATGAGCATTGCTTTAAATTATTTTAAAAGTTATTTTCACTGCATAAAGAGAAACGATCCTCCTGTCTGCCCTAGCTTGTAACTGCACCCATATCACTACATCCAGCCCAGACTAAAATTAGGTTCTACCGTTCTTGTTTAAGCATCCTCAAAATGCATTCTTAGAAACATCATCAGGACTTTTAAAAATACAAATAAACAATGGGTCACAGATATACAGAGACTGTCCCCTCACTATTGTTGTATTTAGGTGCTAAGTGAATGGAGCCCCTGGACTAGCCACACCTAGGTATAAACAATCTCCTCTGTTTAACACAGCATGCTATACAAATAATTTTTTATTGCCATTTCCTTGTTCTTTTCACACCCTGATCTGTCCCATCTTGCTCTGCAGCAAGCCATGTAGTGTTTAGATTTGGGATTTTGTTTTTTAATTTTTTTTTTAGTTGTAGATGGAATTAATACCTTTATTTTATTTGTTTATTTAATGTGGTGCTGAAGATCAAACCTAGTGTCTCACATGTGCTAGGCAAGCACTCTACCACTGAGCCACAATCTCAGCCCTAGATTTTGGTTTTTGACATAGCAAAATGAGAAGTAGAGCATGTAACAGTTCCTACCCAAGGGAAAGACTGCCTCCTTAGGCAAAGGAGATACCTTTCTTGAGTATAGGGAAGGCTTAAAAGGTTAAATTTCAGAAGTTTTTGAAGGTTGAAATATTTTTTTGGTTGGCCTAATATTTTTTAATTTTGCTATTCAATTTAATCTAATCCAATGCTTCCCAACTTTTTCATACCATGATGGTTGAACCCATATTGCCTCTGGGTCACCATAACAGTGTACTTTTACCCAGAGTCATCAAACTGTCATGTTATTTGACTGGGGTCCGTGCCATTTCCTCTGGAGGATGTATTCTTGCAGTCAATGAAGCCCTAAAAATATATAGGTACATACTACACAGCAGGCACTGTGATAGGCCCTAGTACTATAATACTCCTCCTCCCCTGCCATCAGTTTCAGTGGCCTGGCCTAAATGAAACATCTTCCACAGATTTTTCCTGGACTTCACCATAGGGATAATTAATGGTTTTCTCACTCTCTATTCCAACAGTTATTTATCCATGCAATAAACCCTTGGCATTCATAAATTTAACCTTCCTAGTTTAGCCAATTTAAGTTACTCTAAAAGATAGTCTACAAAGTGTCATCATTTGTCATTTTAGCAAAGCACAAATGGGAACCATTCTCCCTGAAAAGCTGAGGACTAGAGTGAGTCACTTCCTTTTAGAAGTCTTTCCTGATCCTCATCCCTCCCAGGCTCAAATCGGTAGCCCTCTGAATCATTTGGTATACTTCCAGCTCTAATAAAAGATGAGAATAACAATGTTTATTTCACATAACACAGAGTCTGAAGGTGGTAGTTTCAGAGTTCGATTATCTCCTCAACAATGTCAGGGAATGGGGTCAGGAATTTTGCAGGTCTCTTGGCCAAGTTCACATGGTTACATGACAACAGCAGCTCTAAACAGCATCCCTCACATAAACCCACTTCAGGTGGGAAGAAAGCACAGTCCCCCCCCCCCCAACCCCCCACCCCCCGCCCCTTCCATCTCACTTTTTACCAGGAAGGAACTAGTCTTCCAGGAACTACTCCATTGATTTTTTTTTCCTTTCATTTTCCAGAACTTGACCATGTTCTGTCATTAAACCAAATCCTTTGGTTCGCAAGTGGGAGGTGGTAGGGACGGGGGCATTGGTTCCAGAAACCCCCTGAGGGTACCAAAATCCATGGATACTTAAGTCCCTTATACAAAATGACATAGTGTTTGCATATAACCTATGTATATCCTCCTGTATACTTCAAATCACCTCTAAATTACGTATAATACCTAAAGCAATGTAAATAACTGTTGTATTGTTTAGGGAATCATGACAAGGAAAACAAGTCTGTACATGTTCAGTATAGACAACCATCATATAGTCCCACCACATTTTCAAACCGTGGTTGGTTGAATCCACGAATGCTGAACCCACAGATAAGGAGAGCCAGTTGTATTCAAATAGGTGACCCACATGACCACATTTGTTGAGATAAGTGGTCCTTAGGCCAGCAGCCTTAGTATCCCCAGGGAACTTGTTAGAAATGCAAAACCTTGGGCTGGGGTTGTGGCTCAGTGGTAGAACGCTTGCCTAGCATGCATGAGGCACTGGGTTCGATTCTCAGCACCACATATAAATAAATGAAAAAAATAAAGGTCCATCAACAACTGAAAAAAAAATTAAAAAAAGAAATGCAAAACCTTGGGCCTCACCTAGACCTACTAAATCAGCAACTCTGGGGGTTTTAACAAGAATTCTGATAACAAGCCCTCCAGGTGATTCTGATGCAAACAAAAATTTGGCATCACTATGTTAGATTTATCATACCTTATTCTGATTCTAGGGGAGGGATTCCTCCCCCACCTGAACATCATGACTCCTGGAATAAAATCAGGATTTCATAACTAAGGAAGAAAAGGGAAATACTTTTGTGTAACCAGCACTTTCCTATTATTATATTTCCTTCTATCGCATTATTTACCCATTGATTTTATTGCTCACTCCCTGACTTAACTGTAGGCTTCTTAAATTTTTCTTTTATATTAGTGTTTCTATCCCTAGCACAATAGAAGGCACTTAATTAATCCATGTTGGACAAATGAGTGAACATTAAAGTAGCCTCTACTTTCTAATTATCTATCACTTTCACAGCTGTTTCCTGTTGCTTTCCACTTAAGGAACATTTTCACATCAGTTCATGTGAGTGAGCCAAGAGCTGTCTCTTCCAGGGGGTTGAGAACAATTATTCCTTTGCATGTGGGAACAAGTGTAGATCCTGGCTTCCTGAATACATGTTGGAACTCTGTGCACATTCATTCGTGCACAAAGTTCCAACAGGGGTGTCCTTGGAGAGCTGTGCTATACAATAGCACAGAACTGAACACGTTAACTGTCAAGCTGAGTTCTGGCTGCTGACTCCTGGCTGGCAATCTTTCTCAGAGGCAGCTGTATACACACAGTCAAACACAACCTGGAAAGGAGCCTATAAGCTTAGTCCACAGCGTGAACAGCATTGAGGCTAGGGCAGTTAGCAGCAGTAGTTGTTCCATTCTGCCCAGGACAATGATCTGAACAAGCCTCTTGGACTTTCTGAAGCTGTTTGTATTAGGAAGGGTTCAAAGTGACAGAAATGCAGGGCTGGGATTGTGGCTCAATCATGGAGCGCTTGCCTCGCATGTGTGGGGCACTGGGTTTGATCCTCAGCACCACATAAAAATAAATAAAATAAAGATATTTTAAAAAGTGACAGAAATGCAAAGTGGTGAAAATACAGCTATAAGGAAGACTAATAAACACACAGAACGAATAAGTCCTCGAGTAGTATCAGTTTCAGCTGCAGCTAAACAGATGCTCAGACAATGTCCTCAGGAAACTTCTCTCTTCATTGCTCAACTGAGTCTCTTCTCCTTGGCTTCGTTCTCTGAAAACCTTTTGTAAAGCAACCCAGGAGCAACTCCAGACTTATATCCCATCCACTTGGCACCCACAGCAAAAAACAAACCCTTCTTTCACAAAAGTGTCAGCAAAAGTCCTGAAGAAGACTCTCATGTCCTAACTAAAGTTACATGGACCTTCCAGTACAAATGACTGCTTAGGTTGATGGAAGTGCCTAGCGGGGATAGGGGTGTTGAGTTTGGTGGTAGTCAGTCTCACTGGAACCACAGGGATAGAGAGTAAGGAAAGCTCCCACATACACACTCACCCCACAATTCACAGTGCTGTTATTAGAGGAGGGGGGGTGGCTGCTGAGGATGCAAAATCCATAGACGCCCAGTCTACCACTGTTCCTTATTTTGGATCCTTAAGTAATGCTTCATAAAAAAAGGCACCCACATATGTGCAGAGCTGAGTATCATTTTCCAAAACAAGGAAGAAAATAGTGTCTCCTAAAGACAGAAAGTGCAGTCCCTTTTTCTTTCTCACTGGCTGTAAATAGCTCCAAGCTCTCCAGAGCATGGCTGGGGCATGGCACCAACCACCTCACTCTGTGCAATTTAATCCTCCTGGATAGTCAGCTCCACTACACCCCCTCCACTCTTGTCTACCCCCTCCTTCCCATGGTTTCTTGGCCTGCTTTACTGTCTTTTGTAATCATCAGTTAACATCTGCGTTATTTTATTAGAGACAGGAAGGATTTTTTTTTTCCTGCTTTACCCTTCTTCCTGCTAAGGTTGAATGCAAAATGGATTCAAATAGCACAATAAGGCAGGCAGGCTGCTTAGCATAATAACCTAAAGATGTGTTAAGCTGGGAAGAGTCAGAGATTGGGATTCCTCCCTCCGCCACTCCCAGGGAAGGCTCTCGGTGCAGTACTATTCTGGCTTAAAGCTCTGAGTCCATCTAGGAAAGAACAGTATGAAGCTATAAGACAGACATTTCAGACTGGGAAAGGGGGGAAAGTGTTAAGTAAGGGAAGGAAAAACCATGACAGAGAGAGGAGAAATTAAATCCTAGTGGAGTAAGAAAACAAAGGCAAATTGTCTCTGCTATCTTTCATGGAAAAATAAAAATAAGGTTTTTTTCATCTGCAAATGAATGACAATGCAAACTATCTAAGGAGGTATGGTCCCCTCCCCCCCCCCAAGAACTGGGGGTTGAACCCAGGGATGCTTTACCAC
This sequence comes from Geosciurus inauris, assembly GCA_004024805.1. NCBI lineage: Eukaryota > Metazoa > Chordata > Mammalia > Rodentia > Sciuridae > Geosciurus > Geosciurus inauris. The sequence continues at coordinate 10,375 of PVHX01022611.1, forward strand.
TGAGCTACATCCTCTGCCCTTTTAATTTTTTATTTTGAGACAGGATCTAGCTAAGTTGCTGAGGCTGGCCTAGAATTTGAGATCCTCCTGTGTCAGGCTCCTGAGTTGCTGGGATTACAGGTATATACCACCACACCCAGGGAGACATAGTCTTTAAATTGATGACAAAACAAGAATTTAGTCTCTTTCTCACACAACTTTTATTAGAAGTTTAAGAATTAATAAAATTACTAGATGGTTACTACCAAAGTAAGAGGCATTTAGTCTTAAACAGTCCTAAACTGAAGTTTTGTACAGCAAGGACGAAATCCAGGAGGAAATTAGTAAAATCGAGTAAAGAGACCATCCCCAAATCTCCAGCTCCCCTGCAGACCCTCTAGTGGACAATTGTCCAGACTCGGTGTCTGTGTTTCCTCAGCAAGTCCATCTGTGGCATGGATCATACAGCAACTTCCTTTCAACACAGAAGTAAACTGATGGGATTGCGTATTTACTTATTTTTAAAAGCATTCAACTTCTGAATTGTAAGGCATCATAAAAGCAATATTTTGCTGAGTTTGAAATCTCTATTGAATTTAATTCTCAAGTAAATATATTTCTTTCCCTGTACTGAACTTGTAACACTCTCCTACATGTGAACAGTAGGAGTCCTTTTCAAGAAACTCGCTGTCTTTCCAGCAGTTTCATGGAGAATGACTTCTCTATTTCTAGGTTTCTTCCTGTGGGACCCTTCTTTTCTGTTGACAAATCTCAAAGAGTCATTTGATTTTCTTCCTGTCCTTCTCACTGCTGCTACCTTTTCTGCCTTTTGTATCTGTATAGTCAACGATTGTTAGTGGCAGACAAGAACCTCCTCTCCTTGTGTTAACTTTCCGTGACTATAACATTACCTGTGATAAATCAACTTCTAGATAGAAAAGTGTTATTTGGGCTCACTGTTTTGGAGGTTTTGGTCCATGATTAATTGACCCTGTTGCTTTTGGGCCTGTGACAAAGTAGCACAACCCAGTAGAGCAAAGCCTGTTTGCCTCATGGCCAGGACACACACACACACACACACACACACACACGCGCGCGCGCAAAGGAAAAGACCACAATCTCACAATCTGTTTTGAGAACACACCCTCAATGAGGACCTGCCACTAGTCCCCACCTCTTAAAATTTCCCACCACTTTCTAACATGCTATTATGGTCTTGATAAGATGTCCCCCAAATATTCATGTAAAAGATAACACAAGAATGTTCAGAAGTGAGATTATAAGAGCTGTACCTGATGGGTGGATTAACTGGTATGGATTAACTGGGTAATAACTGTAGGCAGGTAGGTGTGACTGAAGAAAGTAGGTCACTAGGGGCTTGCCTTTAGAGTTTGTCTTTGGTGAGCAGAGCTCTCTCTCTGCTTCCTGGTTGCCAGGAGCTGCTTTCCAGTGCCATGACCTTCTACCACGATATTGTGCCTCACCTCAGGCCCAAAGCTTTGGAGGTGGCTGATAGTGGACTAAACTCTAAACCTATGAGCCAAAATAAACTCTCCCTCTTCTAAATTGTTCTTGTCAGGTATTTTGGTCACAGCGACACCAAAACTAACTAAAACAAGGACCATGCTGATAACCAAGCCTTTAATTCGTGGGCTTTTCAGATCCAGATCCAGTCTAAACTATAGCACTCACTTTGAGAGACTAGGGGAACCAGCTTTGGACTGGTTTCCAAGAGAATCTTCTAACAATAACCTCAGTATTGCCACTACCTGCCCTTAGCATCTGTGGCCAGGATTTTCTTTATTCCAGAACATGTTAGTCATCCTAGATTTGTTTATTCCAACTTCCAGCAGATGGTGTCTTATTCTAATATATCAGTATGTTAATAAACAACTTTTTTACAGATGGAATTAAAGTGTTTGGAGTAGAAATAGGTGTTTTAATTAGCTTTTTCATTGTCATGACCAAAAGACCTGACAAGAACAATTTTAGAGGAGGAAAAAATTATTTGGGGGCTTACAGTTTCAGATATCTCAGTCCATAGATAGCCAACTCCATGTCCCTGAGATGAGGCAGAACATCATCATGAACATCATGGCAGAAGTTGTGGTGGAGGAAAGCAGCTGGGAACATGGCACCAGGAAGCAGAGAGAGCTCTACTCAACAAAGACAAAAAGTCACTCCCGAGGGACACACTTCCTCCAGCCATAGTCTACCTGCCTACATTTACCACCAAGTTAATCCCTATCAGGGATTTAATGCACTGATTAGGTTAAACTTCTTAGAGCCCAAACTTTTTATCTCTAAACTTTCTTGCATTTTTCACACATGAGCTTTTGGGGGGCACCTAATATCGAAACCATAACAATGGTTATAATTTTCTAATTAATACAAAGATGCTGTGCAGGTTATCAGTGATCATGTCATCATGTATGAAACAATAGACACTGCCACAGCTGCTCCAAAAGAACCAAAACCCTCTGCCATAGTGCTTTCCAGAAAGTGTAGTCTCCTTACCCTCTGGGGTCTCACTTCTACGTTAAAGTAGATTTCACCCACGTGTGTGGTTTGGCGAAATGGCAGTTGCTGGGGTTTGGCTGTCCTTACCAGAATTCACATTGAAATTTAATCCAAACTGAGAAGTATTAAGAAACGGGACCCAGGTGGGACTGTGAAGAGGTGATTGAGTCATGAGGGATCTTTCATGAATGAACTCATTCATGGATTAATGGTTTAGTGGATTCATAAGTTATCTCAGGAGTGGCTTTGTTATAAAAGCAAGCTCTCTCTGGCTTGCTCACTCTGTCTTGCCATATGATGCTCTGTGGTGCCTTGTGACTTCTGTAGAGAGTTCCCACTAGCAAGAAGGACATTATCTAATACACGGCCTAATTTTGTATTTCACAGACTTCAGAACTATGGCCAAATAAACTTTATTCTTTATAAATTAATGTGGTATTTAGATATGGCAACAGAAAACAGACTAAGACCACAGTCTTATGAGGAATCCTGACTGCAGAGGCATTCATCCAGCAGGCTGCTGCTGCCCAGCTCCTACGTGCAGGAATTCATGGAATGATGTTCTGCAAACCAATCCACAGGGCAATCCTGAGATTTGCAGTGGAGCACATCATGTCTCCCTGCTTCCTCTTCCTGGCTGCCTCTGAAAAAGCTGCTTAATCTCTCATCTTTAAAAGGTCCTACAGATCCCTGTGGTGAAAATGCGGGAGAGAGATATTCTGGAACTAGCAAAAATATCCCTTTTAAGATGTATTATGCTTTGCAATTTATTAGTTGAAAGTTATGTTGCATTTACAAAGCTGAAAATCTCACAAAGTTCTTCCTGTTTTTTCTCCAGTCTATACTGAATTGCAAATGGAGTTTCCACTAGGTAATTGGAGCACACACATCAATAATTACCACCCCCAACACCTAACACCTCATCAAGACTACTGTAAAGAAGAGAATGGAACAGAGGTATCAACTGCTAGGGATTTCAAGGCCTCAAAGTGAAGGAAGCCACTGCCTTTAAAGTATAGGACCCAGAGGAGGAAGCAGACAATTCTGCAGAGGGTCCTGTGATAAGTGGTCAAGCGATTCCTAAATTTCAGCCATTCGTGCAGCTGCAAGGTCTGTTGACTTGCCATGCTTTTATGGATTTAGCCAGCCCAAGTAAATGTAGATAGTTTATTACTGACAGCACAGCAGGCAGCATAAGCCCTATGTTCTCATTGACACTACTTGCCCTTCAAGCCTCAAGGGTGCTGTACAGAGCTGGCCAGGTGAATACTGAGGCTGAGGAACACTGAGCTCCAATCTTAGAAAGAAACTGCTAGCAAGCCTGTACCTGCTTTGCCTCAGAGGAAGACATTATCTTCATTATAGTGGCCAGGAAACAAAACTGTTCTCTGACCTAAGGGTAAGCTGTATTTCTAGCTTCCTAAGATGTTTGCTAAGCAATCTTGAAAAGATAGTCTGGACAAAAGTAGCCACAACATGTGTAGAAACACCAACAAGGGAATGGCCTCTCAACATTCTGTAGGTATGACAGAGCAGACTGAGAGGTGAAGTGTTAAACAAGGGGTTAGCTTCTCTAATCCTGGGTGGGTAGGTGGGGAGCCATAGCAGGTACTTTTCCAGGATCAATAGAGGGATTTTACCCAATGAGTTTTAAGGTTACAGCCTCCTTTTCTTGGGCTTACTGATGTCACGGAGTGTTATGAAGTGTAAGGCTAGTATTTTAGGATAAGTCACATAGGGACTGAGCAAAGGTTGGGAATGGACTAGAGTCACTAGACTAGAGTCACTAGATTGCATTGACACTGGGAGAGGGGCAGGCTACTGTTGAAGAGTCATGCTCAAGGGGTGTTAATGGGAAAGAGCCAGCTTAGACCCTGTGCCCTGGGAAAAGACCAGTGGAGACAGCTCACTTACAGATAATGACTCAGTTCCTGGGTCCTTCAATAAAGACCTTTCATGAAAAATCCCCTATTCCTATCCAGGTGGCCCTTTCAGGTCAGGCCTCAAGGGATACCCCTAATACCACCTGGAGAATTTCACCTTTAAGAATCAAGCTAGATAAACAAATCTTAGAGGAGTGACAGAGAACAGAATGTAAGCCCCACCAGCCTTGACAAGGTGAAACCAAAATTGCAGATGTCAGAAACTAAGAGACTGGGAAGTAGACTCGGAGAGGAGCATTTAAGGGAAATGCAAGCTTTTTTTTTAAGGGATAAGTCAAGAAGACACTGCTTAAAATCACTGAAATAGGAAAGAGAGATTTCAGCCACTTGCTTCATGTTAAGACAATAACCAATAGAGGAAATAATATGTCTTTACTGGAAGAGAAATGTGGTGAGCTAAATCCTTATCTTTCACAACAGGAAGTCAAGAGATAATGTCTACAGTTGATAAACCAGGAAATGGCAGTATACACATAGTATTTAGATGCACAGAAGTAAGAACCTAATAACTAAAACCCAGGGGCTACCTCTGGGTAGTAGTCTGGGCACAGGGATAAGTGTGTCTCTGCAGTATTTGATTTTTTAAAAAAGAGTATATACTACTTCAATATTTTAAACAATTTTATGCTAAGCCCATTAGACCCAGATAACTTTTTAAAAATTTTTAAACAGTTTCTTTAGAGTAAAAAATGTGTACAATTTGTACATTTTATGTACTGAACTATGTTAAACAGAACAAAACATTTTCTTAGCACTTAGATATACCAGAACACCAGGAATCAACTTCATATTGCTCTAAAGCAGTGCTTCCAAACCAGGAGCATTTTTGTCCCCCAAAGAGCATTTGGCAATGTCTGAAGATGTTTCCTCTCGTCACAGCTGGGGGAGGGGGTGTTGCCAGCATCTAGTGGGTCCAGATGATACTAACCATCTTACAATATACAGTGCAGCCAAACATCTCACCCAAAATATCAGTATCTCCGAGATCAGGTGTCCCTGATTTAGAATTTTTTTTTTTTTAAAAAGGTTAAGATACCATTTATATTCAATAAAATGTATCCTTTAATATGCTGTTCAATAGCTTTATCATTTAAATTTGGGTTTATATCTAGTCTATTGAATAGTTAAGGAATGCGGCCATGTTTAGGGTTCTGTTTTTTGTCTTGTTTTATGCTGTTTGCATGTTGCCCCTTTAAATCAAGGCGAGCTCTGCTTCATGGGGGTGGTGGTGGGGGGGTGACTTGATGGGATCTTTTAAAAGAATGAGGAGAAGGAGTTAAGTACCTGAAGGGCCTAACAGTGCATGACATGTGGGAAAAATTTATTAAATGGTGATCTTGTCCGTGAATGAGGAAAACATTGCTCTATTCAAGCTGGAAATACTTAATACCTTCATGTCTCTTATTTGATCAATCAATCATCCAATCCTATTGATGTGACACTTTCACTCCCTGTCAAATCAGCCCTTTCCTGTCTCCAAAGGTCCCTCTGGCCCCAGTTACCATTATTTCTCCCTAGGACTTCATGGGGCTGATAGCTGGAATTGCTGTGGGCCGGCTGTAAACAGTTTCCTGACTACTAGACATAGTGGGGAACGAGACTCATGAGAAAAGACAAGAAAAGGTGAGCCAGGGACCTACAAAGCAACCTCTGATCTTATTCTTGATACTGGTCTTGGAGATCATGAATGGATTCTTGTTCTCCAGTGTTGAAGATTAAATACCCCAGAGAGGTCTCGTGTGGTGGTGCACGCCTGTAATCCCAGCACTTTGGGAGACTGAGACAGGAGAATCGCAAGTTCAAAGCCAGCCTCAGCAACGGCGAGGTGCTAAGCAACTCAGTGAGACTGTCTCTACATAAAACACAAAATGTGGCTCAGTGGTTGAGTACCCTTGAGTTCAATCCTCAGTACCAAAAAATAAAATTAAATAAATAAATACCCCAGAGAGGTCAGAGCAAGTATAGAAAGCAAGTTTTATTTAAGGTGGGTAGAGATAGACTTCTCAGAGCTGAAAGCCCATGGGAGGGGGATCCTGGGGGTTTTTTTATAGACCCCAGAACTCCTCTATATAATTATTGTCTTCTCTTTCTTCCCTGTATACGTGACCAAGAGCAGGACACACTGGTTAATTGTTAGCAACCCAGAGTGCAGAGTACAATAGTGGAGTTCATGGCAACCCATTGTTTTCTCTTTGATAACCAGTCTTCATCTTCTCTCGACCCCCATCCTTCACTACCTACACTGACTTCCTGACCTTTGCCCCTTCCTCAGTTTGTTGATGAATGTGACATATCCTGTCCAGTTAGGCCAGGCAGGCTGCAGGCAAATTGCTTTTTGGCAAAGAAAGAAATGGGGTTGGGGGTGGGGGTCAGCAGAGTGGGACCATTTTATAGAATTATTCTCTCATCTCATGTTCCCACCATTCTCATCTATCTGTCCCCTAACATTATAACCAAGAATAAAAAACAAAAACAACCGTCTTCCACACCAGGCACGTCTCATGGCTTCATCTCGCTTACAGTTAATTCGTGAAAGGGGCTGTTTCATGTCAAAAACAGGAAGAGGGGCTGACATGTTTTTGAAGGAGCTCTAATTTTTCTGGATTTGTGGTGTCAGGAATCAGAGGGAGGACAAAATCCATAAACGAAAGCAGAGTGGAAGACAGTAAAATCTGAGTTGGAAACTTTGAGTTTAGACTAACAGATCTTCCAAGGAGCCCTTTGAGTTACAAGATATTGTAAATATTCCAGAACAGGAACTTGGCCAGCTTTATGAATGTGTGACCTGCACAGTGCACAGGCACCCATACATAGAAGGCTCCTCTCTCTCCTGTTAATATGTTGAAAATCTTAATTACTTTTGAATGAAGGCCTAAGCATTTTCATTTTGCACTGGGTCCTGGAAATTATATAGCTGGTCCTGGCTAAAGCATCTATCATATCGAACCTGGAAAACAGAAGTTCTAAGTATTTCATGTTCTCACTTTATTTTTTTAATTAACTTATTTAAATACATTTCAAGTCATAGTACATATATAGAACTCAATGTTTCCGTTTCTCTGGTTGCAAACCAGGTAGAGTCACACCATTTGTGTCTTCAGACATGCACTTAGGGTAGTGATGACCATCTCATTCAGCCATCTTTACTACACCCCTTCCCTTTTCCCTCCCCATCCTCCCCCCATGTTCTCACTTTAAATAAGGCTAATGTCTTTCTTAAAGGAGAGACTCTTCCCCAGAATAATAATCAAATTATTCTGATTTCAACATGGGGACAGGATTGGAGAGAAGACAGAGTGAGTACGAGTGAGTACCCCTTTGACTCTCACCACTGACAGTCCTTACTAGCCACAGGAGACAGGTTGTCCTGCAGGTTGGGCAATTCTGCTGTATCAGACAGTGAATGCTACCTTTAGCCAACAGAAGCTACCTTTAGCCAACAGGGAGTTAGTAGATATGAACCTCAGCTTCCTCAACTCTCAGGAATAGAGGTAATTTTTGTTTTTTTTAATTTGTTCTTTTTAGATGTACATGATAGTGTTAGGTCAGCTCGAGATCTCACGTTTCTTCTCACGAGGCGGACGCAGAACACACAACATGGTGAACTCCACGTGGCTGTAGCAGATGCAGAACATACAACATGCGAATTCCACACAGCTGTGGTGGGTGCAAAACATCAGTTTGGAGCAGCTGCGGGGAATGAAGCATCTAGCAGCCCGCATGCGCAAAGGAACAGCTAACCAGATGCTGATACGTAAGCAGTAATGGCGCCTCCTACCAATCAGTGGACTTTTCCTGGCTCATCCCGGAAGGACTCTGACCTCAGCAGGCTCCCCTGACCAATCCCAGAGGACACAGGACTCTAGATACCTCCTCTTCCTACCTCATAGCCTCTCTCTTCCTGCCTTAAGCCTTCCCCTTCCTGACTGGGCTCTTTAAATTTTCTGTAGCGGAACATGTGTGAGATTTTCACAGACCTGCTCCGTTGGACGGGGGAATTTGCCGGGAAGTGTATTTCCCAATAAAGCCTTTCCCAGAGGTTTTATTTACCACATTTTGGTCTCCTGGCTTTACAGATAGTAGGATGTATTTTGACATATTATACATACATGAAATATAACTTATTCTAATGAGGATCCCAGTCTTGTGGATGTACAAGATGTTGAGATTCCCTGTGGTATATTCATATATGTACAAAGGAAAGTTATGACAGACCCATACTACTGTCTTTCCTATTCCCATACCCCCTCCTTCCCTTCATTCCCCTTTGTCTAATCCAATGAACTATACTTCACAACCCCACTTATTGTATGTTAGCATCCACATATCTAAGAGAATATTTGGCCTTTGGTTTTGGGGGATTGGCTTATTTCACTTAGCAAGATAGTTTTCAGATCCATTCACTTACTGGCCAAAGTCATTCTCTTTATGGCTGAGTAATATTCCATTGTGTATATATGTCACATTTTCTTTATCCATTCATCTGTTGAAGGACACCTCGATTGGTACCATAGCTTAGCTGTTGTGAATTGAGCTGCTATAAACATTGACATGGTTGTGTCACTGTAGTATGCTGATTTTAAGTCCTTTGGGTACAAACCAAGGACTGGGAGAGCTGGATCAAATTGTGGTTCCATTCCAAGTTTTCTGAGGAATCTCCATACATTCCAGAGTGGTTGCACCAATTTACAGTCCCACCAGAAACGTATAACTTTTCCCCCCCACTTCCTCAGTGACATTTATTGTTACTTGTATTCTTGATTGTTGCCATTCTGACTGGAATGGCAAATTGGAATCTCAGTGCAATTTTAATTTGCATTTCTTTAATTGCTAGAGATGTTGAACATTTTTTCATATATTTGTTGCTCCCTTCATCTTTCTTCTTCTGTGAAGTGCCTGTTCAATTCCTTTGCCCTCTATTTATTGATTGGGTTATTTGTTTTTCTGGTGTTAAGTTTTTTGGGTTCTTTGTTTATCCTACAGATTAATGCTCTATCTGAGGTACAGGTGGCAAAGATTTTTCTCCCATTCTGTAGGCTCTCTCTTTATGCTCTTGTTTCATTTGCTGTGAAGAAGATTTTAGCAGGAAGCATCACAATACCAAAGTTTAAATTATACTACAGAGCTATAGGAACAAAAACAGCATGGTATTGGCACCAAAACACACATGAAGACCAATGGAACAGAATAAGTGACCCAGGAAAAGCAGAATAATTCCCATCTTCCCCAGAGAGACACAGATGTGACTGTAAAAACTGGCTGTCATGAAGCACAGCAAATTGGAATAAGGCCAGTCACAGCAGACCATATGGATGTCTCAGAAGATGCCACCCTAAGAAGATGATGAACAAGGTGCAAGTGTCCCCTGCTGTCATAGCATATGTAAACCCACTTCCACCTTCATAGGTGGAGCCCAGAGAAAGAGGAGACTCCATATTGACTTAGAATGAGTTTCTACTGCCTTAGTGAAGTGAGGATTGGAGATGTTCACAAATATGCCAGCAGTCCTCCTCCTGCGTAGCTGGTAGGATCTGCATTTTTCTGCCCCCTTGAAGTTACCTGTGGCCATGTGATATATTTTGGTCAATGACATATGAGCAGAAGTGAGATATGTCCTATCTACATTGCACAAAAAGAACCGGAGAGGGTTAATTTTATGTGTTGACTTGGCCAGACCATACTGATAACAATGTTGGTCCAATATTGGGTCAAACACTAGTCTAGATGTTGCTGTTAAGATACTTAAGAGGTGACTAACATTTAAATCAATTGACTTTGAAGTAAAACAGATCACCCTCCCTAATGTGGGCAGGCTTCATCTAACCAGTTGAAGATCTTAAGAGAAAACCACTGGGGCCCCCCTAAATTAGAAGAATTCTTGCTCCAGACTGCCTTAAGATGACTCAAGCTGTAACATTAGCTCTTTGCTAGGTCTCTGGCCTGCCAGTATTTCAGACTTGCCAGGCCCCAAAACTATACAAGCCAATAAAATCTGTTTCTTTCTCTGTATCTCTTTCTCTTTCTGAAAACACCTGTGTTTAGAAGTGTGTTTCTAAACACCCACGGTGACCTGGAAGCAAGTCCTCCAGCCTAGATCTCTCAGGAACCAGGGCAAACAGAGTCCTTCTGCTGACCCACAGTGACAGATACCATAAGCAAGGAAGAGCCCCCTGTTGTTAAACCACGGAGTTTTGCGGACCCTGTTGCTGCACCATAACCTAGTCTACAGGGGACAGAGAGATACAAAAGAGAAATTAGAGAGACATAGAAACAAAGAAAATGCTATGTCTTCCATTCTGGAGTTTGCAGACTAAAATTCGTTCCTGCTACAAGTACTATTTCTTATTTCTGCAGGCCAGGATTAACCCAGGGCTTAAAACCAGAAGTAGCTCTTAAACTGTGCCCTGCTTAGAATGTTCCTGGAATCAATGTTCTATTCTCATTCTTCCACTTGCTCCAGCTTCTCATTTTAAAATTACCTATTCCTCTCAATTCAATAAAAGTGTTTCATTTCCTTCTTATGTGAGAGATCACAACTAATGTAATAAGAGGTAATAAGGGGTAATAAGTAAATTCCCTCCAACCTCCAAATAGAGTTTTCATTTTCCCAAGGGGATTTGCATTTGGAAAGAAAATTGAAAAACAAAACAAAAATCCCAAATGAAGCTATTCTTGGTAAAGTTCCAGGATGTGTAATTAAGAGAAGACTTTGTCTGCAGTATGGGAGAGATTCTGGGGCAAGGGCAATTTTTCACAGGTGCTCTGCAAATAGAACCAACATTGCTGGATATCATGCTTCTGGCTTCTAGATGCTTCTAGAAGTGCCATCTAGTGCCAGAGAGCAAAGAATGTGGCAGAGAGCAAAGAATCCTCAGTTCTCTTCCACAGTTCCCATTTGTCCTTCCAGATGGCTCCCAGTGATGCCCAGAGCCCAGCTCCTATGACCTCACAGCCTTTCTGGTCTATTCCCAGGCCAAGTTATGGGTCACTTTGTTGTCCACAGGGCAGCTTCCCGGGACATGTAACCTTTGTCTCAGAACAAGGTCCTTGACACCTGATGCAAAAATATAAGCCTTGAGTATCACATCCCCCCTTCTACCTCACCCCAAGAGGCTTACCTCTAATCTTACAGGTAATGCCTTTCCATAAGGAATCTGGAAGGGAACTCATTTAAAATGCAGATTCAGAGGTCTAGATGCTGATGCATTAGGCTGGGATGCAGCCCAGAAAGCTGTATTTTCACAAGCTTTCCTCCCTGCGGTGGCCTAATGCAGGTGGGAGGCAAACTACACTTGGAGAAATGATGCCCTAGGGACAAGAGGAAGGTTATCAGCACAGCCCACCCTCTTGGATCTCCAGAGCTCTTTCCCAGTCAGCTCTGTTATTGATGTAGCTGGGCCATCTGCTCACAACCTTAAAGCAAAACAAACAAAAGAGACAAACAAAAGACTGAATATTACTTCTGGGAATTTCTGTGCCATTTGTCTCTTTTCTTTCTGTTTATAAAGGGATGGGTCTTTTTTGTGATAGTCTTTGATGACAAAATTGAAGACACATGGTAGTCTACTCGCCCACTCTGCTTTTGCCTGTTTGCAGAGGATTGATAACATGGCCTCAACATAAACACAGAAGGAAGCAGCAGCAACCAGCTCAACTCTTTCTCAAACAAAATCTAGGATAATCAAGAGCTAAGTGCAATCTGTTAATGCTATGTCTTTGTAAGCCTGGTTTGGAACCAATGGCCACAGGCAGCACTAAAAGTCACAAAGATATAATCCACTTGGCCAGCTGAAGGGTTAATTCTGATGGCCTCTAGGAAGAGGCCTCAGAGGACTCCACACCTGGAAGTAATTACCCCGGCTCAGCCTCTGTTCACCCCAAACCCTCTCCCACCAAAACCCATGTGCCCCCTGGTGGCTTGGAGGTAAACTACAATTTAACATAAGAGGAAAAGAAAATGATGAGTTGTTATCACTCTTACTTTTAACACCCACATAGAGCTTTTGCAGGGAATTGCAGGTGTAGAGTCCTCTTCAAGCGGCATCAGGACAATTTGACAGGTAAGAAGGCCATATAGTTTGGGTGACATCCCCACACTTATTCCTTACACCGCAAACATTAGTTGGGTACTTTGAACTTCATAAATGCAGACATTTGGTAGCACTTAAAAGTACAGTTCTTAGCCGGGTGCGGTGGCGCACGCCTGTAATCCCAGCACTTGGGGAGGCCGAGACAGGAGAATCGCAAGTTCAAAGCCAGCCTCAGCAACGGGGAGGCGCTAAGCAACTCAGTGAGGCCCTGTCTCCATATTAGATACAAAACAGGGCTGGAGATGTGACTCAGTGGTCAAGTAAGTACCCCAGAGTTCAATCCCTGGTACAAAAAAAAAAGTACAGTTCTTATCTGATCCAACTCTATACATTAACCTAGGCTAACCCACCAGTGCATGATATAGAAAGCAGTCAATAAAAATAACCAAGAATTAGGGGCTGGGGTTGTTGCTCAGTGGTAGAGCACTTGCCTCGCATGCTCGAGGCACTGGGTTCGATCCTCAGCCCCACATACAAAATACATAAATAAATAAAATAAAGGCTTAAAAAACCTTATTAAAAAATAACCAAGGGGCTGGGGTTATGGCGCAGTGGTAGCGTGCTCGCCTAGCACGTGGGAGGCACTGGGTTCGATCCTCAGCACCGCATAAAAATAAAATAAAGATATTCTGTCCACCTATAACTAAAAAATAAATATTTAAGAAAAAATAACCAAGAATTAAATTTAATTTGTTAATTCATTGTCTTTATAAACCTCGAGCACTTCAACCACAAATTTGGCTTAGGCCCTCTGGCTCCACCAGCAGCCACACTTCAATCCCAGTCCTGCCTGCCTAGCTTCTCCCCTCCTTTAGGATTGCTTTTCCAACCCAACACTTATCTCTCCTGACCCCGGGATCTGCACCTGGGGGCAGAGTGTATTTACACTGTGGCACCGGACCTTCACCTCTCCAGCACACTACCCCCTCCTCATCAACACCCATCAGGGAATATCTCACAATTCCCAACCTGGTAGCAGTATGAAAGGGTCTCCGAACCTTCAAAACATACTGCCACTAACCATGAGGCTGGACACAGGAACTTTGACCTGGTGATGGTAGAAATGAAATCAAGTCAGGCAACAGAACATATAGGCAAAGCTGTTATTAGGGCTCCTAAGAGAAGGGAGACACAGCACCCACAGGAGAGCGTCAGCCTATTCCCCCACAACAAAGGGAAAGAGTTAGTTGTATTCATGTGAAAGGGCTGTTTGCAAAGGTGAATTAGGTTTAGGAATGTTCATTGGTCTTAGGTACATTTCAGAGGTGTGTTTTCTTTTCCTATGAGGGCACTTTATCTCTGAAGAAAGCATGGTTACTGGTCATCCTGGAGTCAAATGTTGGCTTATCATATCAATGCAGCATTCTGTATAAATATCTTGTGAGAGGATGAGTGGCTGTAGATGAGAAACATATGGGTGGGAGATGGAAGAGAACACAAATCATAGCAAGTAACAAGTTAAGGACCCTAGGAATTTGCCATTTTAATGGCTCCTCAACAGTTTTTATCCTTTATGTTGTTGGTCCTCAAGGGCCATGGCAAGAACATCCTGGTCCTAATGATATACTGGTCCCATAAGGTGACAAGGTTGTTTAAGAGAGATGGGTAAGGCACATACCCAAGGCCCTGGAGTGCATTTGCCTTTTGTCCCTATGGTCCTCTCTGTCTCAGCCAGACACTATTCACATGCAAGGTTTTTAACCTTTCAACTGTAAACACAGAAATATTCTATTGTTAAAAGATACACACCTGTAATCCCAGCACTTTGGGAGGCTGAGACCGGAGAATTAGGAGTTCGTAGCCAGCCTCAGCAATGGTGAGGCGCTAAGCAACTCAGTGAGACCCTGTCTCTACATAAAACACAAAATAGGGCTGGTGATGTGGCTCAGTGGTTGAGTGCCCCTGAGTTCAATCCCCAGTACCCCCCCCAAAATATTCAAATGCCACATACAGAAGCCATTGTTATTACTCTGCAGCATGTCCTTCCACAACTTTCTATATGTATTCACTTACATAAATGTACATAGATATAGAATTTTGTGAGTTTGTGGAGATTTTTTTTTAGTATAAATTGGGTTATACTGTAGGTAGGAGTTCAGGGACACCAAGATAGCAGAGACAGGGTATGAGAAAGAAACTGCTAGAGGACAAGACAAAGAGAAAAATCATGTCCCTGTTGACAATAAATCACATTACCATGGCAACTCCAGCTTCTGAAGGCTTATCACCATGACAACTCCCACCATAGGTTTGAATTTTAAAATGACCTATGGGGGTAAAGTGGACAGTATTCTAATTAGACTTTCTGAAGTAACCAATGGAGGGTGTTATGGTTTGGAGGTGAGGTACTCCCAAAAGCTCAAGTGTAAGACAATGTAAGAAGGTTCAGAGAAGAAATAATTGGGTTGTGAGAGCCTTAACCCAATCAGTGAATCAATCCCCTGATAGGGATTAACTGAGTGCTAACTGAAGGCAGGTAGGGTGGTATCTCTGAAACCATGGGCCCCTAAATAAACTTTTCTTCCTCTACAGTTGTTCTGGTCTGGTCTTTCAGTCGTAGCCGCAAAAACGCTGACTAAAATGGGGAAAATTCGAAAATATTCTAATCAGGTATCATAAGGTAACCAGTGGAAGCAAATGGGGTAAAGTCTTCAATCAGGTCCATATAGGAAAAAGAACACCCCCAAGCTCAGGATATGAGACCCTAATTTCCCGACATTGAAGCCTTGAGCATCTCTCTCTGCTTGGCCTACTCTGCTATCTTCACCTTCAATAAATCTGTACTTTGCCTGTTACTTCTGTGTGTCTTGCTCAGTTCTTTGTTTGGGACATCAAGGACCTGGACTTAAACTGGACATCCCAGCGGTAACAATACTCTTAGCAACAATTTGCCAACTCCTCCTAGAAGGGGAATACCTCCAACACCGGATGTTCTTTGTGATGTCATGAAACCAAACCCCGGGACTGAATGCTAAACACTGACAGCATGAGTTTATTCAATGCTCAGAGAATGAAAAAGCAGGAGCCCAACTCCCAACTCAGCTTCTCAAGCCTGCAGGGGTGGTAAAGTCATAAATATAGAATAAAATAAGTGAGAGGGAGAGATAGGCTTATAAGGTAAGGGATATTCATGTCCTTCTTGGATGGGCAGAAATTTTCTGGGAATATGGGTGCCACCTCTTTTCACTTTTGTTTATAGTTCTTTCCTTTTGTTATCATGGCAATAGTAAAGTGTAATGCACTGAGGGTATGTCCTTTAGCATGCAGGTGAATTTAAAAATGGAGCTTGGGGTCTATTATAGGTTATTTAAGTGGCCATCTTGGGTTCAATCACACAGCCATAAATATCCTACCCTTAGAAATAAACAAAGTCGTTGCCAGAAGAAGTCTGAGGAGTTCCTGGAAAGGAGGACCTCAACTCAGGAAAAATGAGGTTCTTGAAAACATTGCAGGAATGAATTTAAGGATGCATAAGTTAGAGATCCAGATTTATTTAGGAAAGCAGAGATACATTCAAGAGAGAATGTGAGCTGTCTCAAGAGTGAGATGCCAGCCGGACACAGTGGCACACACCCATAATCCCAGCACCTTGAGAGGCTGAGACAGGAGAACTGTGAGTTCAAAGCCAGCCTCAGCAATGGTGAGGCGCTAAGCAACTCAGTGAGACCCTGTCTCTACATAAAACACAAGATAGGGCTGGGGATGTGGCTCAGTGGTCAAGTACCCCTGAGTTCAATCTTCAGTACAAAAAATAAAGAGTGAGATGCCTTTGGGGCTTTCAAGCTCTTTTAAAGGAAACTTGGTAAGGTGTGGGCATGGGAAGATAAATGGAGATGATAAGAATCTGGTGATCACAAGATGATTTATGGTGGTGTGGTTTGGATGTGAGGTGTCCCCTAAAAGCTCACGTGAGACAATGCATGAAGGTTCACAAGAGAAATGATTGGGTTATAAGAGTCTTAACCCCATCAGTGAATTAATTCCCTGATAGGGATTAACTGAGTGGTAGGTGGTAGGGTGTGGCTGGAGGAGGTGAGAATTGGGGTATAGTTTTGGAGGTTATATTTTGTATCTGGCAAATGGAGACCTTCTCTCTCTGCTTCCTAATCACCACATAAGCTGACTCTCTCTGCCACACTCTTCCACCATGTTGTTCCTGTCTCACCTGGAGTCCTGAAGAATGGAGCCAGCTGTCTATGGATTGAGACCTCTGAAACCGTGAGCCTTCAAATAAACTTTTCCTCTTTTAAAATTGTTCTGAGCCGGGCGCGGTGGCTCAAGCCTGTAATCCCAGCACTTAGGGAGGCTGAGACAGGAGAATCGTGAGTTCAAAGCCAGCCTCAGCAATGGCGAGGTGCTAAGCAACTCAGTGAGACCCTGCCTCTACATAAAACACAAAATAGGGCTGAGGATGTGGCTCAGTGGTTGAGTGCCCCTGAGTTCAATCCCCAGTACC
>PVHX01022612.1:0-27362 GCA_004024805.1 Geosciurus inauris
ATCTATTGAAGGGCATCTAGGTTGGTTCCACAGTTTAGCTATTGTGAATTGAGCTGCTGCAAACATTGACGTGGCTGCGTCCCTCTAGTATGCTGATTTTAAATCCTTTGTGTAAAGACCAAGGAGTTAGCTAGTTGGGTAAAATGGTGGTTCCATTCCAGGTTTTCTAAGGAATTTCCATACTGCTTTCCAGAGTAGTAATTCAGTACCACCAGCAATGTATGAGTGTACCTTTTCCCCCATATCCTCATCAATATTTATTATTGCTCATATGGAATGGACAAAATTTTGAAGATATTATATGTAGGAGAGTGGAGTTTGGGAAATGTCAGTCTCAAATGAACAAATCTTATTTTATTCACATATATATACATATACATATTTTTAATTTGTCCTGATTAGTTATACATGAGAGTAGAATGCATTTTGACACATTATACACAAATGGAGTATACTGATTCTGCCCAAGTGGTAAAAATCAATATATTATAATAACTTCAGATTTTTGGGTCTAGTTTCTGGTTCTGAAATTGACTAGCCATTTGACCTTGAGTAAACCATTTCACACTTCTAATCCAAGTAGCTTTGACTATAAATTAAAAAGCATAGATCACATCAAAGGAGGGCTTTTCAGGGAGTATGGATCCCTAATAAGGTCTTGGAGTTATCCCAAAGGATCTCAGAATCCATACAGTTGATAAACAATGATAGAACACTGAATTAATATATCTTACCAATGAACAGATGACAACTTTACAAAAACACAGAGATGCTGTCATGATTAATTAGTAAATTAATCTGAGTTCATGTGAAAACTCTACTTTGTGTAGAGGTACCTGTATTCAACATTAGCCCTCCAAACCCCAAATAATAAAAGTACACTCACAATGAATACACACACACACACACACACAAATATTTTATTGTCATAATTTTGATCATGAAGTTTAGGATTTGACAGTGTTTCTTCCATCCACTGAAAAAAATGCCTGAGAGGACAATGAGATCAGTTCCGGAAACAAAAGAGCACCGCCTTTGCATAATTTAATACTACAATGAATATTTTTGATATTGGCAACCCATACAGATTTTGTTGTTGATATCTGTGCAGATATTCCCTGTTAACCCAGTTTAAATTTCTACACTGAGAAAACTGCTACCCTGCGCATCACAGAAAGGTGTCCTGAGGGATCATGAATAGAAACTAATTAGTTCCCCTGTTCCATCAGAGTGCTGCGGGGGAAAATACCCTCATTTGAACTTTGTTCCTGACCTAGAATATCTGCACACACAAGAGACCCACTCACGTAGACAGGCTGATTTGAAAAGAGTAGATGTGTAGACATCTCTTTTTGTTGAAAAGTATATTAATGATAACAAAGGTAATAATTACTCCTCTTTATTTACCACATAATGTGTGAGGGTGTGTGTGGATATCAGATGCTGTGCTCAGTATTTTATGTATCTCTCATCTTTCAGTGTCTCTGAAAATAAAGTATGAGTAATTTTAATTTGTAGCTGATGACATTGAAGGTCAAGAAGGTTAATTTTTCTTTTTTTTTTTTGCCCAAGGTCACAAATTCATAAATGGTAATTTCAGTGTTCATGTTCAGAACTTCTTGGTCCTGAAATGCCAGCTATTTCTACATCCTAATTGGAAAATTTAAACAGACACAGGCATAGGAGAAAGGGTTATAAGAAGCAAGCTCCATCCAGGTACAGTGGTGTACCCCTGTAATCCCAGCAGCTAGGGAGGCTGAGGCAGGAGGATTGCAAGTTCGAATCCAGCCTCAGCAACAGTGAGGCCCTAAGCAAATCAGTGAGACCCTGTCTCTAAATAAAACACAAAATAGGGGGGGATGTGGCTCAGTAGTTGAGTGCCCCTGAGTTCAATCCCTGGCACCAGAAAGAAAGGAAGGAAGGAAGGAAGGAAGGAAGGAAGGAAGGAAGGAAGGAAGGAAGGAAGGAAGGAAAAAGAAGAAAAAATGAAGCAAGCTCTACAGACCTCAAGCATAAAGGCTCTGAGGTTAAGAGAAATGAGGATGCAATAAATATAAGACCTATAGACACAGTCTTGCATTGCTATGACCAAAAGACCTAAAAAGAACAACTTAGAGGAACAAAATTTGTCTTGGGCTCAAGGTTTCAGAGGTTCACTCCATGGTCAGCTGACTGCTGATGCCAGGAGGGAGTGGTGAAGGAAAGCTGCTCAGCTCCTGACAGCCAGGAAGGGGGCGGGGGTAGAGGAAGAAACCAGGGACAAGATATAGTCTCTGAGGACGTTACCCTCCATGACCTACTTCCTCCAGCCACACCTACTTGCCCCCAGTTATCATCCAGTAGTCCATCAAAATATTAATACATTAAATGAACTGGCTGACAACTCATAATTCATTTTTACCTCTGCACATTGCTGCCTTGCTGAACATGCAAGCTTAACAGGGGACATTCCCAGATCCCAGCCAAAGTCACTGTTTGCATTAAGATTGAGAAGTGAGCATTAAACTTCCACAATCAAGGTCCAACGTGTATCTTCTGGCAATTACTGAAATACTTTTCTCAAAAGTTGAGCTATTAGTATAATCACAGGGTTCTGGTGTCCCCATATTGTAAAACTGTTCAGACTTCATATTTTCTACAGCATCAATTGGTTCTCATGCAACAATGTGGCAGTTCAATAGATTCAACAGATTTACAAAGCCTGTGAATGACAGTTTAAATCAAACATTATAATTATCATATTTCCATAGTTGTTTACCTAAATCAAAGTACCTATAAAATAAGACCAGTAGAAAGAAGTATGTATGACAATACCATTTACACAGTGCCAAGGACATGATATATATATCTATATCTCTATCTATCTATCTATCTATCTATCTATCTATCTATCTATATATTTTTTTAATCTAGCTACAGTGCATGGAAAAGAAAAAAAGTACTCACTCATTTTTTAAAATACCATTTTTGGGTGGGTGAGTAGGTGGGTACCAGGGATTGAACTCAGGGGTACTCAACCCCTGAGCCACATCCCCAGCTCTATTTTGTATTTTATTTAGAGACAGGGTCTCACTGAATTGCTTAGTACCTCATCATTTTGAGAGGCTGGCTTTGAACTCGGGATCCTCCTGCCTCAGACTCCTGAGCGGCTGGGATTCCGGGTGTGTGCAACCACACCTAGCTAAAATACCATTTGATAAATTCCTATCATGTGGAAGTTACAAATGGCGGAAGAATGCCACTAAGCAATATAGAAATCAGGACTAGAAAGGACTCAATAATTTCAGTATTTTCCACCACTCATTATGTTAGACAGTGATCAAGTCCCAGTTTTCCTATTTAACAACTGATAAGATTTTGAATAAGTGAAGGAAACTGGCAATGGAAGGTATCTTGGACTCAGTGTCCCCCATGAAAAGAGGGATAGGAATATGTCAAATTAGATTAAAGGTCCAAAGCAATGATCCTTTGCCTCTGCTTTTCCTCCCCATATATACCTGAGAGGATCCCAGAGCTTTGAGAAGTTCATGACACAGCATCACTTTAAGATGGCAGCTATCAAGATCTAGTTTTCTGTCAGATCTCAGGTGGCGGAGAAGTAAAAATAGTTTTGACTTTTTCCTATGCAATTCATGAAGTAGCCACTTGGTGGTGCTAGATGGTTAATTCCATTTTTTATTTACATACAAGGAAAGATAAAATCCAGAAATGAATATATTCTCTACATCAGGCTGCCAGGAAAATTCCCTCATCTTTGTTATTTGTAAATATTTTACGCTTTGTTTGAACTCATAAAGAGTTGGTGGAGCCAGGTGTGGTGGCGCATGCCTGTAATCCCAGCAACTTTGGAGCCTGAGGCAGGAGGATTACAAGTTCAAAGCCAGCCTTAGCAACT
Organism: Geosciurus inauris; assembly: GCA_004024805.1. NCBI lineage: Eukaryota > Metazoa > Chordata > Mammalia > Rodentia > Sciuridae > Geosciurus > Geosciurus inauris. The sequence goes on from PVHX01022612.1 coordinate 3,896, forward strand.
TAGGGAGGCCCTGTCTCAAAATAAAAACTACAATAAAATTTAAAAACTAAGAAAAAGAAAAGAAAGAAAGAAAAACAATCTTGAGAGTGTGGTAAATTGAGAAGAAAATAAAGGAGACATGAAACTAAAGAGAAAGGTACAGACTATCTGGTTTGAAGAAGGAAACAAATACGACCAGGAAAGTTTCACAAACGTGAGAGTGTGTTATCATGAGATTCAGAAATAAATTCAATTAATTGTTTTTAATTATACTTTAAGGAGTTGGCCTAGTGGTTTCCCTCAACTGTTTCATAAAATAAAAATGACAGTTCTTAAACAACCCCAAAGAATGTCATGATCACTTCCGTTGGCTTCCTGTTCTCAGGCCACCACGGAGTCTGCGAATGACTGGTACACAGGATACCACATTTAGATACCAGCGTCTTCTCCACCCACACCGTAGATGGACCCTTAAGCAGAATGAGTTTAAGGGCAGTCCCGCATTAGATGTCAGGGGGTCTGCACGAACCCCCAGCATTCTGCTATCCTGCTCACCGGCTGTCCCTTCTCTCTTGTCCTCCTACAGTGGCCTCCGCAATGGCCTCTCATCTTCCTGTCTGCCTCTTTATAACCCACTCTGCCTTCCGCTGCCTGAGTAAATTAAATTATATCACTCTCCTCCTGAGAATCCTTCAATGGCCATTCACTGCATTTAGAAGAAAGCCCAAACTCCTTTCTGTGTCTTACAAGGCCCTACATATCTGGCTTTGGCCTGCCCGTGGCATAGGCTAGTCAACTATCAAATATCATGTCAATTTTTCCTCCTTTCTTATGAACAGAACCCCCCGTTGTGTGTGTGGCCGCACGAGTTCAATTGCAGACTCAACTCTCAGACACCCTTTGGGAGTGAGGAGTAGCCTTTGACCCATTTCTAGCAAACAAAATGTAAGTGGAAGAGTACTGGTGACGGGCCTCCTCCTGGGAAGGTTTTTTTTTCCCCCATGATTCGAGAAAAGGACGGGCTCAGCTTTCCTGGGCCTTGGCCCTTCACCCTTTTTCTTCCTGCCTTGAATAGGAATGTGAGACCTGCAGGTAGAGCAGTTATTTCACGACAATGAAGATGAAGTCTGCATGCTAAATATAGAGAAGCAGAAAGATAAAAGGAAGCTGAGACCCTGATAGCAGGAAATGTGATACTGTCTGGATTTTTTTTTTCCTAATGTGATAAAAATACATCTCTATTTGATTAAGTGACTGTAGTCTGGTTTTAGTTTCAAGTTCCCAAAAGGGATCTTATGTAATATACTATCTTTCTGATTTTGTCGTCTGCATTTTCCTTCTTATTCTGCCCATGTGCTGTGGATGGGCTGGGCTGCGTATCCCATATCCTCTCTTTAAAACTAAAAGGACTTCTCAGTTAATCTCACTGGGGGATTAATTTACGGATTGGGTTAAGGCTCTCATGACCCAATCATTTCTCCTCTGAACCCTCTTGCCAACGCATTGTCTCACACGTGAGACTCCTGTCTTTAACAGGAAGTCGCTTTGCTATTTCTGTGAAGATTGGTAACTGACAGCTCCTAGCTCTTAAACTCCTCAGGAGATCACCCCACGTGAAGAGACCCATCTTCAAAGTAACAGTTCCTTTCAGAGCCACCCATGTGTGATCACCGTTTTAGTCAGTTTTTTTGTCGCTGTGACTAATAGATCTGACAAGAATCACTTTAGAGGAGGAAAAGTATATTTGGGAGCTCATGGTTTCAGAGGTCTTAGTCCATAGACAGCAGGCTCCATTCCTTGGGGCTCCAGGTGAGGCTGAACATCGTAGCGGAAGAGTGTGGTGGAGGGAAGCAGCTCACAGGATGATCAGAAAGCAGAGAGACTCCACTCTCCAGATACAAATATATACCCCAGAGCCACGCCCCCAATGCCCACCTCCTCCAGCCACACCCACCTCCACCAGCCACACCCACCTCCTCCAGCCACGCCCACCTCCTCCAGCCACGCCCACCTCCTCCAACACGAAGGACTAACTCTAGGTCAAAGTCCCCCGATAGGTTGAATGAGGCCCTGGTTGAGACTGTATCCTGCTCCAACTACTCTTTCTTCTCCAGTCTGCTTCTTCCCTTCCATTTCATTCCCTCTCCTTTCAATGATATTAATTTCCAAAGCACTTCATAATAAGCTTCCTGCATCCCAATCTCCATCTCAGAGTCGTCTTCTTAGTGGGCCCAGTGTTCAAGAGTTGGTGCCAAGAGGGTTTGAAAAATGTATGCTAAGATGGGATGCTGGAGCTGGATTATCCACCACCCTCATGGCAATGAAAACCTCATCACTGTTGATAAGTGTTACGTAGGGAAACTGCTGGCCATGTCACTTGGCAGTGCCACCTAGAAGTTACAAATTTCACACAGCAGTGAAGGGATCAGTGGGAGGCATAGCAGAGAAGGGCACTCAGACACCGTGCTTGTGTTGGTGGGCTCCGTCCTCCAGGTCTCAGTGCACACTCTACATCAGTGACACATGGGACACATGGGCTCCCTGCTTCTCTCACACCCCACGACACACTGGATTAAATCGTGCTTCACATCCCGACCACTGTGGGTTTTGCAGGTTTGAAGATCTTGGTTTTCAAATCTGGGACTGTCCACTAAGGGACACAGAGAGAGGCTCTTAAGTAAAAGTTAATGGCTGCAATCTGGGAACATCAACATCCTCCTGTCAAGGGACCCATAGCAAGAAAAGCTATCACTATCCGGGTGGCCATCCACCTGCTCACAGGAAGAGGCAGGGCAGTGACACAGGGAGACCAGAAGGACTCCGTTGGGCATCTTCCTGGTGCTCCCTTGCTCAGTGTGGTCTTAAGGACAGGTAGAGCAGGCACGGCTGGAGAAGAGCATGATGACCAGGAGCTCGGGCAGCTGAGTCATGCTGCTCCACCACCCATCCCTGCACGATTTCTCCAGTGTTCTTTACTGTTCAGACAATGAAGCCTGGACTTGTAGGCATGGCCTTCAAGGAGCCCCACTCTGCTGTCCCTGACCATGCACTAGACCACACACTCTACTTCCATGATGCAGACAGTCTGGACAACCTGAGTTTTTTAAACTTTCCACTAAATTCTGGGCCTCCCCTTAAAAACCCATCTGTTCCTTTATTCCACTTTTTCTGCCTGAGAAATGAGTCTTTGGTTTTACTACACTGCATCGAACTTCCCTCATTCCAATTTCCCTCTCCTGATAAAAATTAGCCTTGTCTCTCACAACTTTTATAACAGAGGATATTCATTTCTTTCAGGTTTGAATCATAGTTAATTTCCAGGTCTAGCTTCTCTAAAAGACTATAAACTCTTTGAGGGTAAGGACTATGTCTTAGTTATTGAACTAAAGAAAATGAATTTACTCAACTGAAATATATGGTTCACCTACCACGGCCACAGCACCGTGCTGGGTATCAGAGGGTATGCAAAGACAAACAAGAATTCTACTCTCAGAACTCAATATACAGTCTAGCAGAGGAGGGATATGTATATGAAAAATGCCACAACAGAATGTAGAAAAAGGTTGAATGACAGAGAGAAAATAAAATTCTCTGGGAATATGAAGAAGGATTTTTTTAAAAGGTTGACTTTTTTACCATAACTTTATTTTTATTTATTAATTTGTATGTGGTGCTGAGGATGGAACCCAGGTGCCTCACCTGTGCTAGGTGGGCGCTCTACCACTGATCCATAATCCCAGCCCCAGGAAGAAGGATTTTTATTCTTTTTCTTTTCTTTTTCTTTTTTTGCTACATAGTCTCTGTCTGCCTAGTACCTATAAGATAGCTGAAGGATATGTAAATAATAACCCCCAAGACAGTGTGGCCTAGGAAGAGGCGGGAGGAAGAAGGCAAAACACTGATAATATTGATCCTTTTCCAGTGACAAGACAGTCTCTGGGAAAAGAGCAAGCATCGATCCTCTCCAATATATCCATCCTTGGGGACAATACAATGGACCCTGGAGGAAGAGATAAGCAAGGGACACTAGCCTCTGGACCCTCCATCCTTGCCCTATATAAACACTGCCCAGTAAAAACAAATTTCTAATTTTTGCAACCTTTTTCCAGAATACCCACATCCTGTTAAAAGTCTTCAATGGCTACGTCACCTCCCAGTGTGTAACCTATATAAACCCAGACCCCTCCTGTTATCGGTGGTCATTTTCTATCCATAAAGTGTGTCCATCCGATGCCTGACTCCACTGCTAAATAAAGGCTTTGCTGAATTCGTGAGGTCTGCACCTGTCTCGGTCATTTTGTGCTTACCATGGCTCTGTTAGGCTCTTCCAGCTCTAAATGAGTTCAGTTTTGAAAAGGAATATTTTAAAAGGCTGTTGAGTGAAAGGAAGAGTTCTCAGGAAGTGTGAAAAATGAGGGTTTTGAAGATAGGCAGAGAAAAATGGAGGTCAGAGCCTCTACCTTCACCATGGTAGCTCTCTGGTGAGAAGAGCGCTGTGATCACCACATAGCATGGGATGACCCAGCTAGTGCCACCCCACCTCCTACCAAGGCTCATCAGGTGGAAAACTGCAAAACATGAAAGAGGATCCAAGAGTGACAAAATGGCATCACCATCAGAGCACAGTCGAGGACACCTTTACTGAAAATGTTAGATAAATTGAACAAATAGGATTTACATATTGGAAACTGATATCCAAAATCACCAGGCAGTTTAGTAGGATGACGTGACCAACTCATGAATGGAATGGAAAAGATCTGTTGAATCTTCCAGGCTGGAGCAGTAAATGCCCCCTGCATTATTCTTGAACCTCTCTCTCTCCTTTCTATGAGGAGGGTGTAGCCCGTATGTTGAGATGGTGGAGAACCAAGATCTCTGAGTCACTGTATGGAGTCGAGCAGCCTGAGAGTGTGCCCCATCACAGCCAATTGTGAGATGTTGGTGTATACTTGTAATCCCAGCACTTAGGGAGGCTGAGACAGGAGAATCGGGAGTTCAAAGCCAGCCTCAGCAATGATGAGGTGCTAAGCAACTCAGTGAGACCCTGTCTCTACATAAAACACAAAGTAGGGCTGGGGATGTGGCTCAGTGGTCGAGTGCCCCTGAGTTCAATCCCTGGTACCAAAAAAAAAAAAAAAAAAAAAAAATGCATGTGTATGTGCCAAATCATTGAGATGTGAGGGCTGTTACTCTGGCCCAGCACTAGCCCATCTTGCTCTGATACAACACACAAAATCAATAAGGACTTTCTTGGCACTTATTTTGAAATGCTTTAGCTCATCTAGATAAAAAATAGTGTGCCTGGTCTCTTTACATACAAACATACTTCCCATTATACCTTGAGTTAAAAATTAAGGCAGGAGGCATTTAAAAAAATAAAAATCATTCTAAAACTTTTAAGTATATCATTTTATCCAAACTCAAAGCATAATACCAATTCTTAACTTCCTCTGGATCCATCATTCTGAATTCTTGTGGTATTATTCTATTCTTGGGTTCTGTCGTTTATCATCACTCTGTCAGGGTTTGGCCAAGCCGTGAATCATTTTGGAAACTGTGCAGTGCACTGTATCATGAGTTGACCTCTGTCATCCAAGGCGTTTCTCAGAGCAGCTCATTGCTAGTCTCCATCAGGAAGAATACGTCCCTTTAAGTCTTCTCCAGAAAGGCAGGGTCCTGGCACAGGACCTGCCGTTAAACATGAAGTTCATATTAAGGAATGACTCTCTGCTCAGCACTTTGTAAGAAACAGTTGAGCAGAGTCTTTTCCACATGTTAAGGGACTGACAGGTGAGGATGGGGGGAACACCAGGCCAAGAGAATAATTCCAAAAAATGGGCCCGAGATGCTGATCCACACATGCTTTCTTTTCCAAGAAGCAGTTTACCTGCGGCCCTGCCTGGCCCAAGTGGACAGGACATGTCACATTCCTCAGCAGACTACCTGTTCACTGCAGGAGAAATGCAGGCCTGAGATAACATTGATAAGAGGAACCCAAGTTACCCTGAAGGGACCGGATCCTCCAAGTCTGGGAGATAAGGATAGTTCTTCTTAACTGTAAAATCTGTAAGAATATATGCTTAAGAATCCGATTAGAACCAGTCAGCACGGACCAAGGTGATTTAAAGTTGCTATGACAGTGGAGACTTGAAAGTCTGATGTCACCCTGCTGTCAGTCTAAGTCAAGAGATGGACCTGGGCAGGGCTTTCTGGAAACTTCTCTGGGATCCCCACTAAACTTGGAGTGCAGAAGAGGTACATTGTCCCTCTCCTGTTTGAGAGGACCCACTCTCTCCCTTGAGAGTGTCCCCTTTTTTTTCTTATCCCTTCAACAAACTCATTTTTGTTACTGAGTGACATGTATGACATCTTTGTGACTTGGTTGTAAGAATTGGGACTTGAAGCAGGGGCGCTTCATGCTGTCTCAGTTTCTCAGAAAGACCCAGCTCTGTAACAATAGAAATGTGTAAGTTACTCTTCTGCTGTATTGATTGTGACAATTACTACCATCAGCTACTGTTTGCTGATTCCCATTGATGTGTGCGGCCCAATGCTAATCCCTTTGAAGATACTTAATTTAGCTATCCCAATATCCCTGTGTGAAATAAATTCTTTTTTTTTTTTGGTACTGGAGATTGAACTCAGGGGCACTCGACCACTGAGCCACATCCCCAGCCCTATTTTGTATTTTTTATGTAGAGACAGGGTCTCACTGAGTTGCTTAGCACCTCGCCGTTGCTGAGGCTGGCTTTGAACTCGTGATTCTCCTGTCTCAGCCTCCCTAAGTCAAACAAATTCTTATACCTCTTTTACAAGCAAGGTAACTGATGCTTACCAAAGTGAAACTTCTGAAATTATACAGCTAGACAGTATTAATGCCAAGGTTCAAACCAGGTTTTGCTGACTAAGCAGCCTATGCCTATAACCACAGAACTCTGCTCTTTGCCACGAAAGAACTTGGACAGTCACAGACAGCACTGAAATATTCTTCCCCTCAGCCAGGTCTGCATATCTTATGACTGCCTACCACTTTGCTTAGGGTCATAAAAGGTCCTACAGCAGATAAATATATGTTTCCTATTATTGACTGGGGAATCTATCCCTATCTCTTTTCTATTTTCTTTTCTTTTTTCTTTTGGTACCAGGGATTGAAGCCAGGGGAGCTTAATGACTGAACCACATCCCCAGCCCTTTTGATATTTTATTTAGAGACAGGGTCTCACTGAATTGCTGAGGGCCTTGCTAAGTTGCTGAGGCTGGCTTTGAACTTACAATCCTCCTGCCTCAGCCTCCCAAGCCTCTGGGATTATAGGTGTATGCCACCACACCCAGCTTCTTTTCTGTTTTCTATACTCAAAGATTAGGGCAGAGTTCCCATAACAATTTCTAATTCACATTGAATATAAGCATAGCTAGTAGCAACTCAATCCTAAGGCACTTTTCTTCTTTCCCTAGATGAAATCACTTTTAATCTCCTTATAGTCTCTCCCTTCAAGGAATCATCCAGCCTTGTGACTTTAGATTGCATCTGAATTGTTGAATTCTCCAATTATATTTCAAATTTAACCTTCTCCTAGAACACTCAACTTATTTCCCCAAGGATCTGCTTGACATCCCTACCCACAGTTATCACAAGCATCTCAAACTTGATATTCAAATCCAAATTTTTCCTTTCTTCCCCCACTGGGACTGACCTGGGCCTCTCTTCAGTCTTCTCCACACCCTAGTGGTCAAATCAGGACCCTGAGGCATGGATCAGGGTCCCACTGGGATAGAGAAACCACATGAGGAATTGGAACATAGTTAATACAACTAGGTTTCAAGTTGTTAACTAGGTAATTGAGAACATCAAACAGTCAGTGATCATAGAAGTAGCAATTGAAGGAACTGCCAGAAATCCTGGAGAACACAGGACAAGGTTGAGGTTTATTAAAATTCAAAGCTTAAAGAAGTGAGACCTACAGGGGTGAAAGGCAGGCAGCTGGGGTCAGAGTGCCAGCTGGTGCTGGCAGCTTGGAGAGGAAATTAATGAGGCTGCTTCTGTGTGTGGTGGATAAACAACAGATTGGCTTGAACTTTTGCTCTGGGAAAGAAGTGCCTCTGTGGGTGTGGAGACGGCTAGGGAGCAGAAAGCCCACCCCCAGCGACCAGAAGGCAGGAGTTCTGCCTCTGTCCCTGGTGCTCCCTATTGGTAGAGTGTAAAAGAGCCGTAGCAAGCAAAAAATACCTTTGTAGAGTCCCAGCCCCAGCGTTGCACAGCTGAGAACACAAGGCTGGACTTCCAACCCAGAGATGATAACCTAGTAATCAGCACATCTGCTACGAACCACTTAATAACTGCATTATCTCTGGTTTTTTATTCTTGTTTGATTCCTGCTTCAAATCCATCAGAAAGCCTTCATATCACTGTCTCCCCAATATTTATTTATTTACTTATCTGTGCTCCCCCCATCTTCTTTCCCACAGTAAATTTGAGAACAAAGCTCTGTCACTTTTAACCTGCACTACAGCAGTATCCACCCTACTAGACTTCTTCATTTCACTCCTGTTCTCTTTGAAATTAAACATGCATTCAACAACTGTTTAACTGAGCACCTGCTATGCTCCAGGCACTGACCCAGGAAAGTGGGCAAAATGAAGGGTAATGCTTGCAGTTATTCACTTACACTTTCACCAAGCAGCGAGGCGGCTTTTAAAAATATACATTTTAAATCATAGATCTGTTTGAAACTCTTCAGAGGCTCCCTACTCCAAATAGAACAGAAGTCACATTCCCCATGTATACCCTTCCCTCCACGCTTGGTGCTGGCTTTCTCCTGGCTCAGTGCACATACTGGCCACCTTTCAGTTTCTTGGGCTTGCGATCTTCTCCTACTTGAAGGCTTCTTATGTTGTATCTCTTCTGATGAGAAAGATCTTCAACTCACTCTTGGCAACGTCCATGCCACTCTCAGGTCTCTGCTAAAATATCAGTTCCTGTTTCTGACTACTATGCACAGCCTCATCCATAGGGCGTATGTGCCAAGAACCCCAGTAAATGCTTGAAACCATGGATAATACTGAATTCTGTATATACTCCATGTAGTCTCCTCTCTGCTATTCTATTGTTACAAGACTGGGGTCTTCTGGGAAACGGAGGCAGGGCAAAGGTCCCCTTTCAATCGCAATTCTTGTGATTAAGTCTGAAAGATTTCAGATGTCACTCAGAGCAACAGGCACGAGTTTGTTAGAAGGGATAGAAAAAAAGAAAGAGGGAGGACATTCAAGGAAGAGAATGAGTCCTCTCAGAGAGGAAAGGGACAGAGTCCCTCTCCTGTCCTTCAGTTTTATTGGGGATCCAAGGGAAGTTTCCAGGTCCTCCTTTTGACTTTTGACTGATCACGGGGTGACATCAGACTTTCAAGTCCCCACTGCCATGGCAACTTTAGGTCACTCAGGCCCATGCTCACTGGCATTAGTTGGAACCTATTTTTACAGATTTTATGGTCAAGAGGAATTATCCTTATCTCCTTGGGTTCTGGGATTTGGTCTGTGTAAAGGTCACCAAAAATCCCCCCTTCAGGCTAATTTGTTTTGTTCTTATTGGCATGTAGGGGCCTGGATTTCTCCTGTAGAAAACAGGAGAAATGTAACATGCTCTGTTGACTTAGTTCCAGGCAGGGCTGCAGGCAAATCGCTTTTCAAAGGTGAAAGCATGTGGGGGTCCGCATAGTGGGTCCAGTTTATGGAATTATTCCCTAAACCTCACATTCATACCACCCGTGTCTGTCTGTCCCCTGCAATCATGTTTTATGGCCTGGGGCTTCTCCTGCACTTTGGGGCCATTAGGAAATAAAATAAGCTCACATGAACACAGGAGCTTCAGTACTGAGATAGTCAATCTGATAATCATGATGGCTGCTAAGTAGCCAATGGGAAGACGGGTTTTAAATGGAGAATATGCTGGACAAAGGATGCCTCGGGTCCAGGCAGGATGGAGTAAGACAATGCCTAACGTTATCATTGGTATGCAGTTTGAAAGCTGTGAATTGTTTAACTCTGGAATTTTTCATTTGATATTTTCAGTTGGCTGTAGGAACTGAAACCACAGAAAATGAAAGTGGATGGAAGAGGTCTACTGTGTGTTCAAGAAGTGGCCTTCCTTATCTGGCTTTGTCACTTCTTCCTATTCAATTGTTTCCTGACATATGTAAAACTATATTATTTTGATGAATCGGTTATTTATTTATTAAATAAATGAGTCCTGCATTGTAAAAAGCATATACATAAAGTGCAGAGAGCCATCCATGCATCATAGCCATTTGAACAGGAGAATCTGGTGTCTAGGAATGACCCGTCGACATTCCGTCTGGTTGACGGCCCAGACATTCTGAGCCCTATTCAAGCTCTGCCAAAAGTCCCACACAACACCGGAGATGAGGTGACCTACAGTAGCCACATAGCCCCTCTGAGATGAGTGTGACCTGCCAAGATGCCAATCAACCTGTTGACTGCAAGACATCACGAAGCAAGACTCTGTCCTTGAAACTTTATCCCTGCCTTTGATGTACCCCCTTAAATAAGCCACAGCTTGTCTAGCCCAGCTACTGCATGGGCTGGATCTATCAGGGGCTCCATCCTTTTGAAACTATAATTCTGTCTTTGTCTTTTATTCTTTACTAATGATTCTAGACTTTAATTTCTCGGGTGGCTTACATCCTCTTTGGCAGGAAGAAGAACCCCTCGAGGAGACTCTGGCCGTCTCCCCTTAAAAGAGGACAGTTCCCAGGGCTTCATAAATATGTACAGGATGAATGAATCAATTAAAAACACTAAGAAGTCAGTTTAATGTTGTTTAAATCAGCAATACCCAAACTTAATTGATATGAACAACTTACACTCTATTACAAATGCCAACCTCCCTCCCCCACATAACCCATTAATAAATGAGTAAAGGAACTAAACAGACACTTCTCAGAAGAAGAAATAGGAATGGTCAACAAATATAAGAAAAAGTATTCAACCTCTTTGTGGGAGAAAAGGCACGCTTATACATTGCTAGTGGAACTGCAAATTGGTGCAACCAATCTGGAAAGCAGTATGGAGATTCCTTAGAAAACTTGGAATGGAACCGCCATTTGACCCAGCTATCCCACTCCTTGGTCTATACCCAGAAGACTTAAAAACAGCATACTACAGTGATGCAGCCACTTCAATGTTTATAGCAGCTCAATTCACAATAGCTAAACTGTGGAACCAACCTAGGTGCCCTTCAACAGATGAATGGATAAAGAAACTGTGGTATATATACACAGTGGAATATTACTCAGCAATAAGAGAGAATAAATTATGGCATTTGTAGGTAAATGGATGGAGTTGGAGAACATCATGCTAAGTGAAGTAAGCCCATCTCCGAAAACCAAATGTCGAATGTACTCGTTGATAAGTAGATGCTGATCCATAATGTGGGGCAGGTCATGGGAAGAATGGAGGAAATTTGGTCACAGGGGTGGGAGGGAGGAGGGGGCAGGGGGACAGTAAAGATGGTGGAATGAGATGGACATCGTCGCCCTAGCTTTATGTATGACCACATGTATATTGTGATTCTACATCACATACAACCAGAGAAATGAAAAGTTGTGCTCCATCTGTGTACAATGAATCGCACTCTGCTATCAGGTAAATAGAACAAATAAATGAATTAATTAAAAAAATATTCAACCTCTTTAGCAATCAGAGAAATGCAAATTAAACTACACTGAGATTTACCTAACTCCAGTCAGAATGGCAATTTTCAAGATTACAAGTAACAATAAATGTTGGGGAGGATGTGGGAAAAAGTGTACACTCATGCATTGCTGGTTGGACTGCAAATTGGTGCAACCACTCTGGAAAACAGAATGGAGATTCCTCAGAAAACTAGGAATAGAACCACTGTTTGACCCAGTTAGCCTACTCATTGGTATATACCCAAAGGACTTAAAATATTACAGTGACACAGCCACACCAATGTTTGTAGCAGCTCAATTTACAATAGCTAAGCTATGGAACCAACCTAGATTTCTCTCAACAGAAGAATGCATAAAGAAATTGTGGTATATACACAATGGAATATTACTCAGCCAAAAAGAAGAGTGATTTTATGATATTCACTGGTAAATAGGTAAATCTGGAGACTATCATGAAAGCAAAGGTCAAATGTTCTCTCTGATGTGGAATGCTAACCCACTACAAGGTTGGGAAGGAAGAATAGAAGTGTTCAGTGGACTAGACAAAGGGGAATGAAGGAAAGGGAGGGGGATGGGAATAGGAAAGACAGTGGAATGAATCTGACATAACTTTCCTATGTACATGTATGAATACACCACACCACAGTGAATCTCACCATCACCTACACATCCACAAAACTGAGATCCTAATTAGAATAAGACATAGTCCATGCATGTATAACTATATCAAAATCGATTATACTGTCATGTAGAACTAAAAAGAACAAATACAAATTAAAATATATTAGAGAACACGGGCTTTGTTGAGACAAACTCTCTTTGGCCCTTTGTATCACTCAAGGAAAAACACCTTTAAAGCAGAAGGTATACAGAGGCAAGTTGTATTTTCTCAAAAGACAGAGTAGAGAAGCTGGGCGCCGTGGCACACACCTATAATCCCAGTTGCTCAGGAGACTGAGGCAGGAGAATCGTGAGTTCAAAGCCAGCCTCAGCAATGGCGAAGTGCTAAGCAACTCAGTGAGATCCTGTCTCTAAACAAAATACAAAAAAAGGACTGGGGATGTGGCTCAGTGAGTACCTCTGATAACCCACCAAAAAAAAAAGAGTGGATAATGTACAGATAATTTTTATTAGACCTTGAGCAGCATTCCAAGTGAGAAGAAATGTAGAATTTTAGAGATAGGATTCCAATCCTGACTCCCATGCAAAATGAAGATCATAATTCTGACCTTTCAGGATTGTTGAGAGGATATAATGAAATAAAACACATAGAGTTGCTGGTGCCATGTGTATAGTAGGATCTCAAGAAATGTTAGCGCCTCACACTTACCCCTGTTCCGACTCTCTGTGGATTGGAGAAATAAATCAGCAATATTCTTCCAGAGAATAAAGGAAAAACAGCACTGTCTCATGGATTACATTAATTGTTAATGGACAGGATTATCAACTAATGTATCCCTTAGTATTTTTAATCTCTAAAATTTGTTCAATCCTCCAATAAATATTAGGCATGGCCCCACCCTTGCAAATCTTAAAATCTAATTGTAGAAAAACAATAAACCCAAAGGAAATAACCAGAGAAAAAATATAATAGGCTGTAAGAGTTTTCAGAATGCAGGTATAAGGACCGAAGTATGTGAAGTTTCTCTTACGAGACGGAGTAGGAAACAGCTATAGAAGTCCTCTCAGGCAACCTCAAATACTGAGCATCTTAACAAATGTTTTGGGGAGGAGTTTGGGAAATTCACTCCAAATTAAATGAAATTCTGATTTAACAATGTGCCCTTCGAAGATAACACTGCATTTTAAGGAGTCTGTCCACATCGATTCCCAACTAAAAAAAGATCTAAGCTACTTTCTAAAACCTGGCTTCTCAGCAGAGTGCTTCATTACAAACCCTGGGAAACTCAAACAGCAGGGCAATTTTTCTTCTTCCCCTAAATTGAAAACAGCTTGAGCTCTCTAAAATCCTTGTCATCTACCAAGGCAGATGGAAGCTAAAGAAGAGAACAACCTCATAACAAAATAACAGCAGGATTAGCCCATGGAGAGATAGCTGAGACTTGAAGGGATTCAATAGAACACTATTTCTGCAAAAGACTGTAACCTTGAATCTCCTTGCTCTGTCTGCTACCCTGGTCTTGTGCTTAAGGATGAAGAAAGACTCGAAGGAAAGGAAGGTACTCTGACACCTTCCCCAGCAGCCTAATTTTCAAAAACAAATCTAGTTAGAATCTGGGGAACAGGATGGGCAGTGACAGTTCAAGTTCATTTTTCTCACATCGAGTTTGACCTACCAGGGAAGCATGCATGAACATGTCAAGGATGAAGGGAGATGACTCAATGTGACATTCAACTACAATGACTACACAGTTAAATCAATGTTTCTGTTTGTTTGTCTGTTTTTTGGGAGGGGTACCAGGGATTGAACTCAGGGACACTCAACCACTGAGCCACATCCCCAGCCCTATTTTGTATTTTATGCAGAGACAGGGTCTCACTGAGTTGCTTAGCACCTTGCCTTTGCTGAGGCTGGCTTTGAACTCAATCCTCCTGCCTCAGCCTTCTAAGCTGCTGGGATAAATCACTGGTTTTTATTACTGGGTTCTGCTGAATTTCATAATTTATTCAGGGGACTGGGGGAGGCCGAGAATCAACAAATCACTTATTTCATGCCTCTCAGTCAGCCCAAACAGCCTAATTTGTCATTTTAATATTGTTTCTGAAGAATGGGTTCCAATGCTCAAAAAATCTGAAGTTCTTAGTACTAGGTGATTTATGAAGAGTGTTGCAATTTCAAGCAGGAATCTGAAATTGCGAGATATTCCAATGTAAAACAAACCATGGCTAGGATTCCTTCCTAGGATTGTCAACATCTGGAAATGGAAGTTCCTTTTACCATGAGGTGGCATTTTTCTCTTTTCATTTAGCTCCTTGATGACCTATGGACTTGATAATAGCTTTTAATATTAGAAAGGCAGGAATCTGTATAGTAAAAAGCATTAATGGGGAGAATTTTACAAGTGACAAAATATAAATAAAATCTTAATTTGTTTGCTAATGATCCATTTTTAACATTCCATTTTGGGTAAGTATAGATCTTGGGCATACAGGCACTTGATAATCTCCAAAACACTATTCATATTGTTGATGGATGTGGTATCAGCTACCAGTACATACGGGTAAATATATATGGGTCTCTACCAAGAAGATCAAAAGGAAGGAAATGTGGAAAGACAGAAAGAAAGGAGAAACAGAGAGAAGAAAGAGAGAAAAGGGGAAAAAAAGAAAGTAAGGAAAAGAAAGGGAGGAAAGAAGGAGAAAAGAAGAGAGACACAGAAAGTCAATATTGGCAAAGCATGGTGGTGCTCACCTGTAATCTCAGCTACTCAGGAGGCTGAGGCAGGAGGATTTCAAGTTCGAGGCCAGCCTTAGCAACTTAGCAAGGTCTTGTGTTATGGTTTGGATGTGAGGTGTCCCCCAAAAGCTCACATGTGAGACGATGCAAGAAGTGTCAGAGGAGAAATGATTGGATTACCGCCTTAATCAGTGAATTAAATTAATCATTTAATACCACCCCTGATGGTATTAAATGAGTGGTAACTGGAGGCCGGTGGGGTGTGGCTGGAGAAGGTGGTTCATTGGGGGTGGGGTTATGTGGTATGTATTTGTATCTGGTCAGTGGAGTCTCTTTCTGCTCTGATCATCATGTGAGCTGCTTCCCTCTGCTCCATTCTTCTGCTGTGATGTCCTGTCTTACCTCAAGCCCTGAGGAATAGAGCCTGTTGCCTATGGACCAAGACCTCTGAAACTGTGAACCCCCAAATAATTTTTTTCTCCCCTATAATTGTTCTTGTTATGTCTTTTAGTTGCAGTGGCAAAACAGCTGACTAAAATACCTTGTCTCAAAATTAAAAATAAAAAGGGCTGGAGATGTAGCTCAGGGGTAAAGCACCCCTGGGTTCAATCCCCAATACCAATAAGAGAAAAAGAAAAAGAAAATCACTGGACAACACAACTTTTCCTACTAAGAGCTGAGGGGTTTTATTCTTCCCCTCTCCATCACTTTGCTTCAGCCTTTCTTGTTGCTCTATTTTCTGGACAGGACCATCCAAAGGCAGGAGAAGTAACAGTGAGAATGACTAAAAATAGTAGAGAGAATGGAAAACAAGATTTGTGAGAAAACAGCAGAGAAATCGACTCTGCTTGCTACAAGTGTGATTTAAAGCAAATGCTGATGATTCTGAGATTGGATAAAGGCGTTATGTAAAATCACTTGTATTCACTATTTATTCCAGTTAGACTGAATGAAATTTCTTCCAGGCCCTGCTTAGTCCTCATTTCCATGAGGACTCTGTCAGCTTCCTACCAGATGACACACTTCTTGAGGAAAAAAAAAATATTGAAATGAGCCTTTTCAAGGTTCTCATCTGAATTAAATAAATGCAGTTAGTAACTAATATTGGCCAGGTGTACAAGAAAAGATTTATTCTCATTAATGAGTAAGAGGCACACAGTGAACTAAATCTACTTTAATTACACAAAACTAACAGTCTTAATTTAGTTAGATGCTTGGATGGTTTCCACAGTTGTATCTATTTGAGAGATCTCTTTTAGTAAGAACAACGTCCTGGTAGGGGAAAAAATTGTTAGTGAATATTGACTTTATGATATATTCTAAATTCTATTTAATTGCAAAATAAAGTCCAGAAGGGCATGGTGGCGCATGCCTGTAATCCCAGTGGCTCGGGAAGCTGAGGCAGGAGGGTCATGAGTTCAAAGCCAGCCTCAGCCACTTAGCGAGGCCCTAAGCAACTCAGTGAGACCCTGTTTCTAAATAAAATATTAAAAAGTCTGGAGATGTGGCTCAGTGCCTCTGGGTTCAATCCCCAGTACAAAAAAAAAAAAAAATCTAATTTATCCAACAAATATTTGTCAAGCACCATCAAGCATAGAGTTTTAGACTGTACTGAGGAAGACCAACATCTCATCATCACCTCACAGGGCTTCCAGTTTATAGAAGAGAGGAAGATGTTAAGTAACTAATTACCCAATGAATCATCTGATTTAAATTGTGACGAATGCTTGCTACAGTTTGGATGTGGTTTGTTTCCTTCAAGTGTCCAGGTCCTGAAATTTAATGCCCATTGTGAGGTATTAAGACAGTAGAACTTAGTCCAGCTATGGTGTTTAGAGGTGGGACCATTAGAGGTGATTAGCATTAGACAAGGTTATCAGGGTGAAGTCCCCATGATCCATTCCTGGTGGGTTTGTAAGAGAGAGGGAGACCAGAAGAGGACACTGCTCGTGTGTTACCCTGAAAATGCACAGCCTGGGGCTTCTGTCAGCAGCAAAGCCATGACCCGGATGTTGGAGCTCCAGAGCCAGGAAACCAAACAACCCTCCATTCTTTACAGATTGCCCAGTCTATGGTATTCGGGTATAAGCAACAGAATATGAACTAATATCATGGTGCTGTGTCAAAATTTAGAATGCCATGAGATTATATAAGGAAGAGACCTGAGGAATCTTCACTGAGGAAAGGAGTCTGATTGAACCACATATGGAGGTTAAGAAAAAATTAACTATGTGAATTAGGAAAAGGGAGAGAGTTTTCAGGAAGCTGAAGTCCCTGCAGGAAAAGAGCAGAAAACAAAGGACGGCTGTATGGCCAACAGGAAGAAAGAAGCAATTTGAGGAGGGTCTGAGAGTATGGCAGAGGCTTATAAGATTGTGCTGCGCTTCCTGTTTTAAACCGTACAACCAAACTATTCAGAAAAGCTCATTTAGGACATGAGAATCATCAAAGCCCTGATCATGGGATATGGCTGACAGTGGGATATAAGTACTGATCCTTTTAAAATTCCCTCCCTTCTTCTTTCCTGACCTTTGAAACAGAAAACAATGCTTCCATTTCCAGGCTGGAGGTATACTTTCCAATGACAGCCAAACTTATAAGTGTTCTCATTCTTTTACTGAAGTGATCACTTAAACCTCAAAGGAGAACCGAGGGTCAATGACCTAGGAATTGTGTCTTGCAGTTGTAATCCAGTGTTACTTTAAAAAAATCAAAGAGGAGCAGGGTAGGGTGGCAGGAGCCTGTAATCCCAGAGACTCAGGAGGCTGAGGCAGGAGGATCCCAAGTTCAAAGCCAGCCTCAGCAACTGAGTGAGACCCTGTCTGTAAATGAAATATAAAAAGGGCAGGGGGTGTTGCTCAGGGGTTAAGCACCCCTGGGTTCGATTCCCAGTACAAAAAGAAAAAAGAAAAACAAAAAAACAAAACAAAACATCAAAGAGCAGGGGGATGGGAGATGGTGAATTAGTGGAAGGGTGCCTGCCTGCCCCAGCTGCTCCTCAGCACTGACTTGCAAAGTGGCAACATGCCTTCTCAGCAAGGTGGGTAACCAGGGATCTCACTGAAACTTAATACTGAACTATAAAAAAATCTACCTATAGAGCCACAGAAGTCAGAAATGCCAACATAAGATATTAGCGAAAGATAGGGGAGGGGCAGCACAGACCATTTTTATGGCTGGCCCATAAAATTTTTTAAAAATCAAGAGTTGACTTGGGATAGAGAGGAAGGCTGATTTTGATAAGACACAGAGTCGATAGGGGAAGCAAATTAGTGATAGCAAATTCAAAAAATGATTCCCACTGGAGGAGGAGAAGCGGTTTGGGCCGAAAGAATGGCTGCCAAGCACCCAGGGAAGGAAGTGCTGGGGAGAATGCAAAGGTGCCCTACCAGAGAAAGAGGTCCCAGGTTGGGCTCCCACTACTGGAGAAAGCAGCCACCCCGTGAGTTCCTGTGGCCAGGGAAAGTGCACACTCTCTTGTGCTACAGCTACCAGAGAAAGTGGTCACCGCCTGGGGTCCTGCAGCCTGGGAAGGCACAAGCCGGCATGGCTTCTGCTGTGCTCCCACCGCTCAGTGTCCACCCCACCCTCTCCTCCTGCCAGGAAAGAGGAGATAGTCCATGCAGCTGACCAAAAAAATTCCCACAAGGTACCTGAACCACAGAGACTGAAATAGGCACAAAGAAAAGTCTGGGCCATTCAGACCCTGGATCTCAATGGAGAAAGTTCCCACTCTTGCTGGTACTACATCAGCCACACAGAAGCTTCTGCTCCAAGGCAGATGCCAAGTGTTTCATATTCTTAGCAGTGAGGGTCAAACCTGCTGAGGTTTTGTCCCTGTGCATTAAAAGTGAATGGTAGCAGAGACCCTAGAGATCCAGATGTCCTGCAAAGTCTGGCATTCTCCCTCAACAGGGGTGCAAAGCAATTCTCAAACGCCTACCCACAGAGTGCCAAAGTTTGATCTAGACTAAACCCCAGTTACTGGAATCTCTGATTTAGAGCTCTGCAGCACCCCCAACCACACAAACACACAACTTGGGAACACTCAAATTGTGCTACGCCACTGTATATGCGGAGACCGAAAGCTGAGATCTACTACAACTAGTTTTGCCTCCTAGCCACAAAGATGTTGGGCTTGACAACCCCCCAATTCTTGATCACAGGGCTCCAAAGCCAAAACCAAATACCAAGAATGAACATCCATCCCAGAAAGCAGTTTTGACCACCTCAGCAGACAAAACTACTTTATTTTTCAGCAAGATTATTTTCTATTTTATTATTTAAATTTTAATTTAAAATTCTTTTTCTTTTTCCTTTTCTCCATACTCCCATTTAAAGTCTATTCTCTAAACTCTTATTTAAAATTTTAACTATAGGGCTGGGGCTGTAGCTCAGGGCCAGAGTGCTTGCCTAGCATGTGTGAGGCACTGGGTTTGATTCTCAGCACCACATAAAAATAAATAAAATAAAATAAAGGTCCATTGACAACTAAAAAATAGTAAAAAAGTTTCAACTATATTTAAAAAAATTTTTTTTTCAGGCATCAATACATGGTATTATATTACTTTTTGCTTTTTTCCATTTTGTATGATTTTGTGTGCATGTATGTAGGTATGGGTGTGTGTGTATATACTCACCATGCAGATAGGTTAAAAAATATGTGTGTTTTCATATAAATTTTCTTTCATGTTAATCACTTTCTTCTGCACTGGTTCATTATTCAGCCTTGATGTGTCTCAGGTGGGGTTCAATTATGTGTGGGTTCAAACAGTTTTGATCCTACAGTTTCTGATTGGCCCATACCTCAGTTCTCACTCCTCTTATGTCCCCTTCATCACTCTCTTCCCCACCAACATCCAAATTTTCCTAACCCCACATCTTCTCTTTATTACTTTCTGTAAGTCTTTATCCCTTCTTTATTACTGCTGACTTCTGCTATCACCCGCCTTTCCTTTGATCACTTTTAAAAAATATTTCAAACTCTCTCTCATCTTCCCTCCTTTTTTCCTTTGCTTAAAAAGCTTTAATTCCAGGAACCACCATTTGACCCAGCTATCCCACTCCTCTGTCTATGCCCTAAAGACTTAAAGACCACATACTACAGTGACTCAGCCACTTCAATGTTTATAAGCAGCACAATTCACAATTCCTAAACTGTAGAAGCAACCTAGACGCCCCTCAATAGAAGAATGGATAAAGAAACTGTGAGATACACACACACACACACACACACACACACAAAATGGAAAATTACTCAGCATTGAAAGAGAATAAAATCATGGCATTTGCAGGTAAATGGATGGAATTGGAGAATATCATGCTAAGTGAAGTAAGGCAATCCCCCAAACCAAAGACCAAATATTTTCTCTGTTTAGTGGATGCTGATCCATAATGGGGGTGGAGGGGAGCAGGGGAAGAATGGAGGAACTTTAGATAGAACTTTAGAACTTTAAAAGGGGAGGGAGGGAAAGGGAGGGGGAATGGGGGTAGGAAAGATGGTGGAAGGAGATGGACATCATTCCCTAGGTAGATGTATGAAGACATGAATGGTGTGACTCTACCTTGTGTACAACCAGAGAAATGAAAAATTGTGCTCCATATGTGTACTGTGAATTGAAATGAATTCTGTTGTCTTATGAAAAATAAAATAATAATTTAAAAAACTTTAATTCCACTAGATAATAGAGTTATATAGTTTATGTAATTCATACCCCATTCATGTTGTTGTGGTTACTGTTAAAGTGGATGACATTGTAAGCACCTAATGTTGAATGCATGATATAGCTCACAGTTTTTAATTGCTGGTACTGCTGTTAAATGATGACCCCCATCATTCCTATATATATGGCAATTAGGGTTACAGATGTCAAGGTAGACACTGGACATTTATTTCAAACCTGTACATCTGCAGCTGACATTTGTCCTATTCTGGGCTCCCCTTCCCTCTGAGAGGGGATGGAAAGAGATTGAAACACTTCAAAACCAAAAAGGAGAAATCCTGCAGCTAAGAAACACAACTCAGCCAAGCAATGGCCAATCTCACTCCACACATGATCTAGTCCCACCTGCGTGTAATCATTGCTTCAACTAATAGAACTGAGGAGACAAAACCAAGCCCCAAGGAGGAACAAGCAGAGGGGAACTTTAGGTCATACCACTTGACATACTCATATATCAAAAAACAGACAGAAGCCAGGCATGGTGGCACAAACCTGTAATCCTAGCACTTTGGGAGGCTGAGACAGGAGAATTGTGAGTTCAAAGCCAGCCTCAGCAACAGTGGGCCACTAAGCAATTCAATGAGACCCTGTCTCTACATAAAACACAAAATAGGGCTGGGGATGGGGCTCAGTGATGGAGTACCCCTGAGTTCAATCTCCAGTACCAAAAAACAAAAACAAAAAGAAAGAAATTCTAGAATAAAAAAGAACTACGTGCATAAGGACACACATACAAAAGAGGAATCTACTTCAACTGATGTGCAAGTCCAGGACCTCTGAAAACATCAAAAAAGGGGTACAAATCTCCTCCCAAAATTCAAAATCCCCAACAAAGGATCCCATAGTTATGGAAAAGGATGAAATTCCAGAGTAAGATTACAAAAATTGATTATTAAAATCTCTAATGAACTAAATTGAAAGATCTAAGGAATTAAGATCACAAACACAGGCAATAAAAGACCATTTCAATAAAGAAATAGATACAGTGAAAAGAAACCAATCAGAACTCCTGAAAATGAAAGACACAATGAATGGAATTCAACATTCACTTGAAAGCATCACCAACCTAACTGGTAGCAAATGGAATGTCAGCACCTGAAGACAGAATTCATGAATTAGAGTACTCAGAATTTAAAAAGGGAAAAAAGAATAGAACATGATCAGAATATACAAGAACTCTGAGATAGCATCAAGATATCAAACCTGAGAATCACTGGGATAGAAGAGCAGCACATGGAGATAAAAGCTAAAGGGATTAAGAACATTTTAATTGACATAGTCACAGAAAATTTTCCCCATATCAGAAAGGAGATAGACAAGAGAAGACATACAGAACCCCAAATAGACCTGATTAGAAGAGAAGTCCCCTAAGACGTATTATAATCAAAATGCCTAACATAGAATTTAAGGCAAGGATATTAAAAGCTGCAAGAGAGAAACATCAGGTCACATTTAGAGGCAAATCAATCAGGATTACTCCTGACTTCTTAGCCACTAAAAGCAAGGAGGGCATGGAATGAGATACTCTAATCTCAGAAAGAAAACAACTGCCAACCAAGATTTCTATACCTAGGAAAATTCTCTTCCATATTTGATGGGGAAATAAAATCTTTCCATGACAAGAATAAACTAAAAGAATTCATGACAACCAAGCCAGCACTATAAAGAATTCTCAAAGTAACTATACACAGAGGAACTCAAAACTAAATCTCAAAATTCCCAAATAGGTGAATATCAATGGAAGGCTAATTATTTAAATAAGAATCAAGGCAGAATTAAACATGATAAAAAAACAAAATGGCATTAACCCACAAATACATGTCCATACTAACTCAGAATATAGATGATCTCAACTCCCATTTAAAAGACATAGATTAGCAGAAGGTATCAAAAAACAAGAATCAGCTACAAGAGACTCATCTCATAGGCAAAGACACTCACAGGCTGAAGGTAAAAGAATAGAAAAACATATTCCATCCAAATGAAATCTGTAAACAATCCAGATTACTGAAGAATGGATTAAAGAAGATATGAGAGAAGAAATTAAGAAATTTTTAGAAACAGATGAAAGAATTTCTGCAACAGTATGAAAGCAGTGATAAGAGGAAAATTTATTTAATTGAGTGCCTACATAAAAATAAATAGAGATCCCAATGGAATAAACTTATGCTCCATCTCAAGGCCTTAGGAAAACAAACTAACCCCCAAATCAGAAAATAAAGGAAATAATAAAAATCAAGCCAAAACTAATGAAATTGAGAATAAAAAATCAATGCACAGGATAAATGCAACAAAGAGTTGGTTCCTGGAAAAGATAAATATGATTGATAAACCCTTAGCAAAACTAACCAAAAGAAAGAAAGATCAAAATCAACAAAATTAGAGACAAAAAAGGAGTTACCACCATATGCACTTCTGAAATCCAAAGAATCATTGGAAATTATTTTGAAAATTTATGTTCCAATAAACTGAAAACTCTAGAAGACATTGGCAATGTTGTATCCAACCCGCACCTCTCCCCAAGAAGTGCAGCCCAGACAACTCTGCAGAAGCAGCAAAGTTTATTGAGGAAATAGGCACACAGGCCAATCGATTGGGGTCAGCTCTCCTTTCCTTCAGAGAGTGACCCCGAAGTGAGGGTTTCAGAGGTTATTATAGGGTGGGCTAGCTACATGACTCAGGAAAACAGGATTTGGCCG
>PVHX01022613.1:0-27356 GCA_004024805.1 Geosciurus inauris
GGTTTGCTCCCAGGTGTTCACCTGCGCCCCCTGGTGTGTAGGAAGTTCCGCTGTGTTAGAAGGTGGTCCACAAAGAACAATAGCTGGGGTTCCGCTCAGGAGACAGTCAGTCCACAGAAGCAACTGCTAGCGGTCTCTCGCGGTTGGGTGGGCGCTGGGGCCAGGCACCCTGTGCGGAAGCAGGCCCGGCACGCCTGGGGTAAACTCCGGGCTGGAGCCCTGGGCCGGATCCCCCACCACAACTGCACTCCACCGGTCGGCGCCAAAGTCACTCCTCCTGGCTACCGCTGCCTCCCGGTGGCTCTGCGCTCACACATGCGAGCAAGACTCTCGCATGGGGTGGCAAGGCCCAGAGAGTTGCCAAAAAACTGGTTGGAAGATGGCACCCCGCTACTTCCAGTCTCAGTCTCGGATGTCCTGAGACCTGGGCCAAGGCCCGGGCTGCAACTGCGTTTCTCTGGCCGGCGCCAAAGCCACGCCTCCTGGCTACCGCTGCCTCCCGGTGATCCTGTACTCACACATACGAGCGAAATTCCTGCGTGGGATGTTGAGCCGCAGAATGATGCCAGGAAGCTGGCTGGAAAACGGCGCCTCCACCACTTCCAGCCCTGGTCCTTGAAAGCCTAGCACAGAGTGGACTGTCTAGGCCGCCATCCTAACTTTTGTATTTGAAGAGAGGTTTTGACTGATGGCATGAGCAGAACCAGCTCATGAGCTCATGACCTCTACAGTGCTCACAAGTCCCTCCTCCAGAAGACACCTATGTTGAGTTAATGTTTTGTTGTTGCCATCTTGAAATTCTCAGTACTTTTATTCTGAATTATGGTTTGTCAGTGAAGCCCAATGGGATAATGGAGCACTCCTGTGAGCGGGAGAGATATGTGCAATATTCATGTCTGCTATATCTTGTTGCCCACTGCTGTTCTCATGCAGCATTTATGATGCTTGATAAGCACTGAATTCCAGGGAAAACATAATGTGTAGGAATTTAGCAAGACACAAAGAAGTGCAATGTAAGCCCAAATACACTGACCAAAGACTAAGCAGAGGTGCTGCTAATAGCACTGAAAAACCATACTTTATATTTGCACCAAAGCTTTCTTCTTAACACAGGAAGGAGGCAGTGCCAATCTAAGGAACATGATGACAAAAACCTTATTATAGCCTTTCTTTCTCATATTATGGCCTATATTAGCCAACCACTTATGTTGAAAGTAAAGGCAAAGAAGGAAAGGGAAAATTAGTACAACCATAATTTCCTTTTCCTTTAGTCATTTCTTATTCATCAGCAAAGCAAAAATGAAGAGTGTTAGTAGAAAGTGTATATATCAAAAAATTAAAAACGATTTAGTTTTGTGTAATATTTCTACAGTTCTGGTAAGAAAAAATACATATGCATGTGTGAGCTATAAAACAAATCGTGTAATGGTCATTATGTATATGCATTAATTTCTCTTGCATTTGCATTTAAAATTGGCACTGCACAATGTAAAGATGAGTGGCTCATTAAAATTGTGCATTATTTCAACACATTGGGTAAAGATGAATATCTATTCCAGACAGAGAGAAGAAATAATTGTACATCCAGAATATGTGATATATTTTTAAAACTACCTCAAAAATGCATATATGAAAGTTTTTTATGTGTATCCAAGTAGATAATTGACTCTTTTAACTGCTATTTTTAAGTATATAATAAAAAGCAATATTCATATTTTTCCTTAAAATAATAGAGGCATTTGAAAAAAGACAAAATAATTTTGCTTCCATCCCACATCGTTATTCCATTTCTCTCATACAAAAATAAAATGAAAACAAAAGAATAAAAGAAAACAAACCTAAAAGTTCTCTGATAATGTACTAAAATTACCTTTCAAAGAGATAATAAAATACATGTCAATTTTATTTTCTCTTATTTTATTCCTTTCAAGTACCCTAGGGAAAAGTCAGATAAGAGTGAAATATTATAAAAAGCGTTTAGTGGGCACCAAATAGATAAGATTTGAAAAAATTACATCAACTTAATATACTCTTTATTTTTTATGAAATGAAGAAATATATACTATTCATCTCTTCTGCTGTTTACCATTAATAAGACACATAAACTGAATTCCCAAAAGTCTATCAATTTACATATTGATGACTAAAGGAGTCCTGGATGTTTGGGTTTATTATTCTAAGCCAATTTTCTAATCCTGCTTGGTAAACTGGAAATGCATAGGAATTATATAGATAAGTAGCTTGAATAGCACAGGAAAACAAAACATACTTGAAGGGAGATAATCATAACTGCATGAATACTGAGACAAAATATGTATGTATAATAGGTAAGCAGGCTATGTAACTATTATTTGATTGACACAAAACTCTGATGAGTGTATAAGATATAATGACAGAACTAGGCCAAAACTAACGCCTTATTTTTCATTTCAAATCTTCTATGTTTATTGCTTATGTTTGCATAGCAGTATTTCAGTATTCTTTATATTGCCGCACAAGAACAGAGCACATACATCTAAACTTAATATTAAGACTACAATAGAAGTATTGCCTAAAAAGGAAAATTGTGAAGAGATATAGGCCTAGGAAGCACTCCTCACAACAGAGCTGAGATTCAAACCTGCTATGAGTGTGGGTCTGGTGACAGGAAAGTCCCTTTAGCATAAAGTCACTGTTACACTTCTTAGAACCATCCTCCTTTTGTCTAATGTAATGAAAAGTTTATCTTCTTTTAAATGAAATATAGTCAAACTAGCACCACCATTTGCAGCAGTAAGGAGAAGCAGTTTATTGTTGTTTTAGAAGCTGAGGACCTGTACCATGAAAATCATACATGGCTTTATTTCTCTGTCTGGATTTAAGGTCAGTCCTGTTTTTATGATCTTAATGACTAAGTCATATTTATTCCCACTTAGTAATACACTCAGTTCCAAATGACTTGGAGAACTAAAAAATCTGAAATTAACATGTTTTAATCACTTGAGTAAGATATATGGCCCATAAAATCAATTTATGGCTAGCACTACTATAATTTTTTTTCACTAGCTCTATCTCTATTTCAACAAATCATGATATCATAAATTAGAAAACAGGTGAATCTCAACCTTGACATACTTAGTAATCCATTAAATTATTTTTATATTCTACACTCTACCTCCCTTTCAAAGTTTATAAATAATTACTCCAAATATCCATTTGAAAGTGTCTCTGCCTCCAGGAAATGTCCGACAATAATACATTGCTTAAACATATCATCAGAGCAATGGCAGATGCATGATTTATCCGTATGTCAAAAGATGACTCCAATAATGAAGGACAATTATGTATAATACACTGGGATGCTTTAAAATGAAATGGTTACTATATTCAAGAAAATGGATGAGATTATTTTACTAAAGAATTGGAATCAATCTTGATAAAAAATGTGTAATTGAAATTCTAGTAACAGCATTATAATCCTGGATTTAGGAACTCAGTATATTTTTTAATCAGCTGATTGGACAGTGCTGAGGAAATTTTCAGTGAAGGGAAAGATAAGGTTATAGGATAGATTCAAACTAAAGCCTGGGGGAAAATATAGATGAAAACAAAGCAAACTAAAAGAGCATAAGGTACACACACACACACACACACACACACACGCTTATGCATACATGCACACACACATACATGTATTCACTTGTAGTCTCAGAAGGAAAAATGTGAAAAAATAGGACAGAGCTGTATTTTAAAGGAAAATGACTAAGATTTTCATGAAGTGGGATGAAAAACACCAAGAATGGCTAACTCCAGGTAGAATAGATATTTCTTTTTAAAAAATAACAACAAAGCACCATAACACCATAGAAAATCACTGAAAAATAAGATACAGAAAACACTAATAAAACTATAGAAAAAAACCACACCATTTTCAATTGAATAATAAAGATAACACAACTTTTTGAAATAAAATGAATAAAAAGTGATGCAATAGAAATTAAAAGTATAATAACCAGTTGTTGGTTTTAGAAGACAGATATGTTGATTAGATATGCTAGTTAGACTAATCAAGGATAAGGAAACTACAACTCACACATATTAAGAATGTATCAACAAAATCACAACATCTTATAAACATTAATTAAACTAATCCCAGATGATACAAAGTAAAACCTTTAAAGTTTTATATTTAATTAAAATGAATCTATAAGTAAAATTTTTTCTATAAAGAAAATTTCAAATTAAATGAATTTGACTGGTAACTTTTCTCAAATATTTAATTTAAAAAAAAAACACCAATTTTACACATATTTTCCGAAGAAATGGAAAAGAGGAAACATCTTCCAAATCATTCATGAAGTAAGAAAAAACATGATAATCAAAAGTCTGTAAGTGGGGCAAGACGGTGAAATTGACGTGCCCAGCACTTGAGAACTTGCTCCTCCAATGGGTAGAACAAAAGCAAAAAGTGTGTAGTAGCATTTAGAGAGTATCGTCGCCCGCCGGCAGGAGACAATAATCACGCTGTTGTTCTCAGAAAGCAATCTTTATTTTGTTGAACGCTCTTCTTGCCTTCCTAGGTTCTCTTTTGTTCTCTCTCGTTCCTCCCCCCAGCCTCCTTCTATATACCTTTCACACAGCAGGAAGTATTACCAAGCAGAGTTACAACCAATTAGCAGGAATAGCATTATCAAGCATGAGGGGAATGCATGGGCAGAATACAGGCATGTATCAGAGCAGGCAATGCCCATGAGCCAAGCATGCACAGTGACGTTACCGCCAGCCAATGCTGTGCACTTCCTTAAGTTGTCCACCTGTTTACTGCAAGTTTCTGGCATATAGCCAGTTGCCATCTTGAAAGGGCAGGGCGGCTCCTGGATCCAGGGAGCCCGCCCCCCACAGAGAGGAGTGGCTCTAGGAGAACATCAGAATTCAAAAGCAGAAAGATGGATGTCTGGTGAATTCAGGAGAATAGGAAAAGTAGCATCCAAGAGAAACAGAGGCCTAGCACCTGTCACCTGGCACCATGGCAGGAGGAGGGGAATTATTTCCTCTGAGAAGTAAAGGTGAGAGTCCCAACTAAATGAGGAAGACTGGTCCCTTGAAGACATACAAATAAGTAAGAGGGTTGTAGTCTGCATAGCAAGCTTGTTGCAAAGAGAGAATTTACTGTACCTCTCAGAGATTTCCAATAATGGTATAGCTAGAGGCCATCTTAAGAAGGATAATATTGTCCAAATTTGTGCTGGTCTGGGGATCAGAATCTCCAGTAAACACCTCACTCTAGGACCGCATGTACATGCTGCCGCATTGCCTGGGTGGAGGAGAAATTCACCAGATAGTCTTGACACAAACCCACTGAGAGTTCTACACTGAAGGAAGCATGAGCTGTGACATGGAAGGGGGAGCAAAGGGCACTACCCTCTGGAACTGGGGATTGGGAAATCTGCCCTCTGAGATGGAAGCATGATTAGTTGTGTGTGGCTTCACACAGGGGCCAAGACTGCCAGTGCCAGGACAGAAGCTGTGATTTTCCTGCTTCTCCCCCTAACACGGAGCATTTGATTTAATTGCCCCATACCTACAGAGGCATCTGGAGACCTGCCATAACCACAGCCCTTGCCTCATACCCAGATGCTTAGTATATAATAATCTAGGAAAAAAATATATACCCAGAGCACCCTGCTTTTCTCCCTAATCATTCTAGTATGGAATTTAACTGAAAAGAATTTCAACAAGCTGCAGCCATGGGTCACTCCCACCAGGAACCAGGCAGGTACCAAAACACTGGAGGTGAATAAAACCTTGGCTAAATTCTCTTTTCCTGTGTCACACAGCACCAAAAAAGATGGTGAGAGAAATTTTGATTGTTACAGCCCATGATTGTTTACTTGACTCAAGCACCCTAAGTACAAGGAATATCTTTTCTTTTTAACTTTTTTCTATTTTTTTCATATGGATTTCTCCTTCTAGCTACTTCTTTTTAGTTTTAATTTTTATATATTTTTATTTTTTCATTTTTTTTTATTCTTTTTCTTTTTTCACTTTTACTTTTCATGGTATTGGGGAGTAAGCCAAGAACTTTATGCTCACTGGGTGTGTGCTTTGTCACTAAACTCTACTCTCAGCCCAGATGAGATGAATTCTACTCTGCCCCAGCCATTACCTAGTCCTGCAGAAAGCTTGTCACATCCTTTTACTTATAGAATCAGAGAGACCTAAGTGCATAGCTGTTAAACCTTCCCCAGGTGGACACAGAGCATAGAAGTTTGTGGTCTTGCTTTTGGGAAAAAGAGATAACATCAGAGAGAAAAAACAGAATATTGATCAAACTGCACCTGCATGGGTCCCTTTATATGTGTTACAAATGCATTTCTGACAAGACAAGAGGAGCATTCCATAGAGAAGTAGCTGGGATTCTGCCCCCTCTCTTCCCATGAAACACCTAAATATGCAACAGTATTCCATCAGAAGACAAGAGCTTCAGAGCTGTCACTATGCCTTAAGAATCAGAACCAGAATCATTTTCCAGTAACAGACCCAATATCAACAGTGATCAAATATCTAGTTCATTGGCATGCTGAAGGAAGAAAACATCACCTGATAAGGGCTACCACTCCCATTGTAGGAGTAACCATAGAAGATGTACTCTACATAATCTACTGCCAGCACCACACTTGTCTGAATTACCTGAATGATTAAAAGGCCTTCTGAGATAGTGCATCTCTGTGAATACAGTAAGAAACACTCTATGCCCAAACACATGAATTGCAACATAAAAAGATACAGAGGGATTACACTATGGGATCAGTTGCAAATAACCTCAATCTTATATATGTATATTAAAAGAAAAAAAAACTGATACACAATCAGAAAAAAAAAAAAACAGCTAAATAAGAAGACCATCACATCAAAGTGGAAGAGATATTTATCCCAACAAGATGTGTAAATGTTGACATAGAAACCCAAGAAGTATGAAAAAAAAAAGGCAATTTTATACTTTTGAACATGCCCGACTTTCTAGTAACAGATTCCAAAGATATCAAAATGAAGGAGAAGATTAATAATGAATGACTTTTAATAAGCTAAGGAAATCCAAGAGACTACAAACAGTTAAATGAACTGAAAGACAATATAGGATATGAATGAAAAATTTATTAAAGAGATAAAGAATTGAATAAAAGAAACAAAAAGAAATTTTGGAAATAAAAAGTTTAACAAATCATATTTTAAAAAAATCATCTGAAAGCCTCAAAAAGACTAGATCAAGTCTAAGGAGGAAAATTATAGCCTTGACAATGGATCCTTTTAGATATTACATTCAGATAGACAAAGGGAAAAGAGTGAAAAATATAATAGAGTATTCAAGTTCTCTGGCTTCATTTTGAAGGATCAAATATCTAGTTCATTGGCATGATCAAGGAAGAAGAACTAAATGTTAAAGTCATAGATAACCTACTCAATAAAATGATAGTAGAAAAATGCCCAAATCTTGGTAAATAAATGAAAATACAGGTATAGGATAATCAGAACCCCAAATAGATGGTCATAAAAGAATCTCTCCACAAAACGTAATAGTTAAACTGTCAAAAGTACAGGACAAAGAAAGAATATTAAAATCTGTAAGAGAAAAGTTACAAGTCTTATTTAAAAGCAAACTCACTGGACTAAATGCAGATTTCTGAACGGAAACCTTAAGGGCCAGGAGGCCATGAAATGATGTATATTTTAAGACCTAAAAGAAAAACAAAAAACCACCAACAAAGATTATCATACCCAACAAGTCTCTGGCTCAGAATAAAAGAAAAAATAAATACCATCCAAGGTAAGTATCAACTAAGGCAATTGATTATCATTAAACCAATATCACAAAAGATGGTTGAAAAAATCTTACACTCAGAATAAAAGAACATATAGGAGTTTGGGTTTTCTCCCTCCTCTTTTTCATTAGGGTGGCTAAGGGTTTGTCAATTTTGTTTATTTTTTCAAAGAATCAGCTTTTTGTCAATTTTTTGAATTGTTTCTTTTGTTTCAATTTCATTGATTTCAGCCCTGATTTTGATTATTTTCTGTCTTCTAGTTCTTTGGGTGTTAATTTGTTTAAATATCACAACAGACACTACTAAAATACAGAGGAGAATTAGAAACTATTTTGAAAATTTATACTCCAGTAAAATAGAAAACCCTGAAGACACTGACAAATTTCTAGAGGCATATGACCTACCCAAACTGAACCAAGAGGACATACACAACTTAACAGATCAATTTCAAGCAAGGAAATAGACGATGCCATCCAGAGCCTTCCAAACAAGAAAAGCCCAGGCCCAGATGGATTCTCAGCTGAGTTCTACAAGACATTCAAAGAAGAATTAATACCAATTCTCCTCAAACTATTTCATGAAATAGAAAAGGAGGGAACCCTTCCAAACTCATTCTATGAGGCAAGTATCACTCTGATTCCAAAACCAGACAGAGACACATCAAAGAAAGAAAATTTCAGACCAATATCCCTGATGAACATAGATACAAAAATTCTCAATAAAATTCTGGTAAATCGCATACAAAAACATATCAAAAAAATAGTGCACCATGATCAAGTGGGGTTCATCCCAGGAATGCAAGGTTGGTTCAACATATGGAAATCAATAAACATAATACATCACATCAATAGACTTAAAGATAAGAGTCATGATTTTATCAATCAATGCACAGAAGGCACTTGACAAAATACAGCACCCTTTTATGCTTGAAACACTGGAAAACTTGGGATAGAAGGAACATACCTCAACTTTGTAAAAGCTATCTATGCTAACCCCAAGGCCAACATCGTCCTAAATAGAGAAAAATTGGAATAATTCCCTCTGAAAATGGGAACTAGACAGGGATGCCCTCTTTCACCACTGCTATTCAACATAGTCCTTGAAATACTAGCCAGAGCAATTAGACAGACCAAAGAAATTAAAGGGATACAAATCAGAAAAGAGGACCTCAAACTATCATTATTTGCAGACGATATGATTCTATACTTAGAGGATCCAAAAAACTCTACCAGAAAACTTTTAGAACTAATAAATGAATTCAGCAAAGTAGCAGGATATATAATCAACACCCACAAATCAATTGCATTTCTATACATCAGTGATAAATCCTCTGAAAGAGAAATTAGGAAAACTATCCCATTCAAAATAGCCTCAAAAAAATAAAATACTTGGGAATCAATTTAACAAAAGAGGTGAAAGACCTCTACAATGCAAACTACTTCCCAAAGTGATATATAGATTCAATGCAATACCAATTAGAATCCCAATGTCATTCCTTATAGAAATAGAAAAGGCAATCATGAAATTCATTTGGAAGAATAAGAGACACAGAATAGCCAAAGCAATCCTTAGCAAGAAGACTGAAGCAGGAAGCAACACACAATACCTGACTTCAGATTATACTATAAAGCTATAGTAACAAAAATGACATGGTACTGGCATCAAAATAGACATGTAGACCAATGGTATAGAATAAAAGACACAGAGACAAACCCACTTACATACAGTTACCTTATACTAGATAAAGGAGCCAAACACGCACATTGGAGAAAAGACAGCCTCTTCAACAAATGGTGCTGGGAAAACTGGAAATCCATATGCAGCAAAATAAAACTAAACCCCTATCTCTCACCATGCACAAAATTCAACTCAAAATAGATCAAGGACATGGGAATCAAAACAGAGACCCAAAACCTAAAAGAAGAAAAAATAGGCCCAAATCTTCATCATGTCAGATTAGGACCAGACTTCCTTAACAAGACTCCTATAGCACAAGAAGTAAAACCAAGAATCAACAAATGGGATGGATTCAAACTAAAAAGCTTCTTCTCAGCAAAAGAAATAATCAATGAAGTGAACAGAGAGCCAACATCCTGGGAACAAATCTTTGCCACAGACACATCTGATAGAGCACTCATCTCCAGGATCTATAAAGAACTCAAAAAACTTAACACCAAAAAAACTAACAACCCAATCAATAAATGGGCCAAAGAGCTGAACACAAACTTCACAGAAGAAGATATACAATCCATCAACAGACATATGAAAAAATGTTCAGCATCTTTAGCAATCAGAGAAATGCAAATCAAAACTACCCTAAGATTCCATCTCATGCCAGTCAGAATGGCAATTATCAAGAATACAAACACCAATGAGTGTTGGCGAGGTTGTGGGGAAAAAGGCACGCTCATACATTGCTGGTGTAACTGCAAATTGGTACAACCAATCTGGAAAGCAGTATGGAGATTCCTTAGAACACTTAGAATGGAACCACCATTTGAGCCTGCTATCCCATTCCTAGGTGTATACCAAAAGACTTAAAAACAGTGTACTACAGTGCTGAAGCCACTTCAATGTTTATATCAGCTCAATTTGCAATAGCTAAACTGTGGAACCAACCTAGATGCCTTTCGATAGATGACTGGATAAAGAAACTGTGGTATATATATACAATGGAATATTACTCAGCAATAAGAGGGAATAAAATTAT
This sequence comes from Geosciurus inauris, assembly GCA_004024805.1. Classification (NCBI taxonomy): domain Eukaryota; kingdom Metazoa; phylum Chordata; class Mammalia; order Rodentia; family Sciuridae; genus Geosciurus; species Geosciurus inauris. The sequence goes on from PVHX01022613.1 coordinate 10,510, forward strand.
GGCATTTGCAGGTAAATGGATGGAGTTGGAGAATATCATGCTAAGTGAAGTAAGCCAATCTCAGAAAACCAAATGCCGAATGTACTCATTGATAAGTGGATGCTGATCCATAATGTGGAAAAGGACATAGGAACAATGGTGGATCTCTGTTCACAGGGGTGTAAGGGGCAGGGGGCATGGGGACAGCAAGGGTGGTGGAATATGATGGTCATAATAACCCTAACTTTATATATGATTGCATATATGTTGTGATTCTATACAACTTACAACTAGAGAATTGATATGTTATCCTCTATCTATGTACAATGAATCATTTTACACTGTTAACATGTAAGCCTAAATAAAACAAAACAAACAAAAAATAAAAAAAGAACAAATAGACAAGTGAGAACTAGCAAAGAACATTAGAGAAACAGTAAATCATCAAACCTCAAAGATGAACAAGACAGGACAAAACAAATGTATTTGAAATAACCAGAAACAAATTAACAAAATGTCAGGAACAAGTCCATACATTTCAATACTAACTGTGAATATAAATGTTCTTAATTCTTCAATTAAAAAAAAAACAGACTATCTGAATCATTTGAAAAACAAATCACAACAAGAAATCTACCAAAAACTATAAAGTCATGCACAGAACAAAAGTAAAAGGGTGGAAAAGGATATTCCAAGCAAATAGAATTGGAAAACAAAATGTACTTTAAGATAAGAATGTCTGCTCAAGCCTGTAAACCCAGTACTTAGGGAGGCTGAGACAGGAGAATCACGAGTTCAAAGCCAGCCTCAGCAATGGCAAGGTGCTAAGCAACTCAGTGAGACTGTGTCTCTACATAAAAACACAAAATAGGGCTAGGGATGTGGCTCAGTGGTCGAGTACCTCTGAGTTCAATTCCCAGTACAAAAAAAAAAAAATAAGAATGTCACTATATATTGATCAAGAACTAATTAATCAAGAATATGTGAAATCAAGCTGGGCACAGTGGCGCAAAACTGTAATCCCAGCACTTAGGGAGGCTGAGACAGGAGGTGCTAAGCAACTCAGTAAGACCCTGTCTCTACATAAAAAACACAAAATAGGGCTGGAGATGTGGCTCAGTGGTCAATTGCCCCTGAGTTCAATAAACCAAATCATAGTGCACCCAGTTTTATAAAACAAATAGTATTAGATATAAAGGCTGATATTGACAACAGTACAATAACAGTGCAGTAATACCCCTTTGTTATCAATAGATAGATTATTACAATAAAAATTCAATGAAGAAATATCAGTGATAAATCACACTATGTATCAGAATGTCTTAACATTTGCAGAATAGTACATCAAACAGCTGCAGAATACACATACTTTTCTTTGGCACATAGGATTTTTCTAGAATAGATTATACACATTAGGCCACAAAGCAAGTCTTAACAAATTCAGAAAAACAGAAATCATGTCTTACATCTGCTCTGATCAAAATGGAATGAAACAAGAAATAAACAGAAAAACTAGAAATTTCAGAGATACATGGAGATTAAACAACACACCTTCAAATAATCAGCAGGCCAGTGACAAGTAAGAGTGGCAATTAAAAACTTCCTTAAATTGGGCTGAGGCTGTAGCTCAGTGGCAGAGCACTTCCCTAGAATGTTATAGGCACTGAGTTGGATCATTAGCTCCACATAAAAATAAACAAATAAAATAAAAGCATGCTGTCCATCTACAACTACAAAAAAAATTAAAAACATCTCCTTGAATCAAACAGAAATGAAAATACAACATATAAAATTCTATGTGATACAGAAGAAAACAGTACTAACAGGGAAGTTCATAGCAATAACTGCCTAAACCAAAGAAATAATCTAATCAATCATCTCAAAGTGTTAGTAAACAATAACAAATGAAATCCAAAATTAGTAGAAGAAAATAAATCTTAAAAATCATAACAGAAAGAAATAAAAACTGACAAAATACAGCACCCTTTTATGTTTAAAACACTAGAAAAACTTGGGATAGAAGGAACATACCTCAACTTTGTAAAAGCTATCTATGCTAGACCCAAAGCCAACATCATCCTAAATGGAGAAAAAATGGAAGCAGGGAAGCATTTCCTCTAAAAACGGAACAACACAGGGATGCTTTCTTTCATCACTGTTATTCAACATAGTCCTTGAAACACTAGCCAGAGCAATTAGACAGACCAAAGAAATTAAAGGGATATGAATAGAAAAAGAAGAACTCAAACTATCATTATTTGCAGATGACATGAATCTATATTACAGCATCCAAAAAATTCTACCAGAAAACTTCTAGAATTAATAAATGATTTCAGCAAAGTAGCAGGATATTAAAATCAACACCCATAAATCAATTGCATTTCTATATGTCAGTGATAAATCCTCTGAAAGAGAAATTAGGAAAACTATCCCATTCACAATAACCTCAAAAAAAATAAAATACTTGGGAATCAATTTAACAAAAGAGGTGAAAGACCTCTACAATACAAACTACAAGACACTGAAGAAAGAAATTGAGGAAGATCTTAGAAGATGGAAAAATCTCCCATGCTCCTGGATAGGCAGAATCAATATTGTCAAAATGGCCATACTTCCCAAAGTGGTATACAGATTCAATATGATCTGTATTTTATTTCCTTATAGAAATAAAAAAGGCAATCATGAAATTCATTTGGAAAAATAAGAGACCCAGAATAGCCAAAGCAATCCTTAGCAGGAAGAGTGAAGCAGGAGGCACCACAATACCAGACCTTAAGTTATACTACAAAGTTATAGTAACAAAAATGGCATGGTACTGGCACCAAAATAGACATGTAGACCAATGGTATAGAATAGAAGACACAGAGACGAACCCACCTACATACAATTATCTACTAGACAAAAGAGCCAAACAAGTACACTGGAGAAAAGATAACCTCTTCAACAAATGGTGCTGGAAATCCATATGCAGAAAAATGAAACCAAACCCCTATCTCTCACCATGCACAAAATTCAACTCAAAATAGATCAAGGACATGGGAATCAGACCAGAGACCCAACACCTAATAGAAGAAAAAATAGGCCCAATCATGTCAGATTAGGACCAGACTTCCTTAACAAGACTCCTATAGCACAAGAAGTAAAATCAAGGATCAATAAATGGGATGGATTCAAACTAAATAGCTTCTTCTCAGCAAAAGAAACAATCAGTGAAGTGAACAGAGAGCCAACACTCTGGGAAAAAATCTTTACCACATGCACATTGAATAGAGAACTAATCTCCAGGATATATAAAGAACTCAAAAAGCTTAACACCAAATAAACAAACAACCCAATCAATAACTGGGCCAAGGACCTGAATAGAAACTTCACAGAAGAAGATATGCAATCCATCAACAGACATATGAAAAAATGTTCAACATCTTTAGAAATCAGAGAAATGCAAATCAAAACTTACCCTAAGATTTCATCTCACACCAGTCAGAATGGCAATTATCAAAAATACAAACAACAATATGTGTTGGCAAGTTTGTCAGGGAAAAGGCATGCTCATACATTGCTGATGGAACTGCAAATTGGTACAACCAATCTGGAAAGCAGTACTTCTATTCCTTAGAAAACTTGGAATGAACCACCTTTTGACCTAGCTATCCCACTCCTTGGTCTATATCCAGAAGACTTAAAAACAGCTTACTGCAGTGACATAGCCACTTCAATGTTTATAGAGCTTAATTCGCAATAGCTAAACTGTGGAACCAACCTAGATGCCCTTCGACAGATGAATGAATAAAGTAACTGTACATACACACACACACAATGGAATATTACTTAGCAATAAGAGAGAGTAAGATTATGGCATTTGCATGTAAATGGGTGGAGTTGGAGAATATCATGCTAAGTGAAGTAAGCCAATCTCAGAAAGCCAAATGCTGAATGTACTCATTGTTAAGTGTATGCTGATCCATAATAGAAGGGAGGACATGGGAACAATGGAGGAACTCTGTTAACCAGAGTGGAAGGGGGTAGGGGGATTGGGGACAGTATAGGAGGTGAAATATGATGGACATCACAGCCCTAGCTTTATGTATTACTGCATGTCTGTTATGATTCTACACCACATACAACCAAAGAAATGAAATGTTAACCTCCATCTGTGTACAATGAATCAAATTGCACTCTGCTATCATGTAAACCTAATTAGAAAAAATAAATAAATAAATAAACAAATAAAAAAGAAAGAGGCAAGCTGAATAAATTAAATTAGATGTAAAAAAAAACACCCAAATTGATGTCACAAAAATTCAAGGACCATTAGAAATTGTTTTGAAAAACTCAATGACAACAAATTGGAAAATCTAGAAGAAATGGACAAATTTATGGACACATACAATCAACCAAAAGTGAATCAAGAGGACATAAATAACCTGAATAAAAATAATAAAGAATAAGTAATGAGATTGAATCAGTTTAAAAAAATTGTGTAAAACCATAGAAAAACCCAGGACTGTGTATCTTCACTGCTTACTTTTATAAAAGAAACAAACATAAAACAACCTAGCAGCTGGGCGCGGTGGCTCAAGCCGGGTGCGGTGGCTCACACTTGTAATCCCAGCACTTTGGGAGGCTGAGACAGGAGAATCGCGAGTTCAAAGCCAGCCTCAGTAATGGCAAGGCGCTAAGCAACTCAGTGAGACCCTGTCTCTACATAAAACACAAAATAGGGCTGGGGATGTGGCTCAGTGGTCGAGTGCCTCTGAGTTCAATCCCTGGTGCAAAAAAAAAAAAAAAAAAAAAAAAAAAAAAAAACAACCTAGCACTTATTTTCCTCAAAATATTTCATAAAACTGAAAGGGAACTAGCCCAGTGAAACTCAGTTTTCAAAATCAGCATTACCCTGCTACCAAAACCTGAGAAAGACTTAACAAAACAACAACAAAATAAAATAAAAAGAAAGAAAATGAATGATATAGATCAATATCCCCGATGAACATAAATATAAAAATCCCCATCGAAATACTTTCAAATCAAATTTAATAACACATTAAAAGATTATACACCAGGCAAAGGGTGAAAGTACTTATCTGTAATACCAGCAACCCAGAAGGATCTGAATTTGAGGCCGAATCATCACAAGTTTGAGGCCAGGCTAAGCAAATAACAAGATCCTCAGCAATTTAGCTACAATTTGTCTGAAAGTAAAAAGGACTGGGAAAGTAGTTCAGTGGTAAAACACCCCTGGTTCAATCCCCAGTACCCCAAAAAACGTTTTTTAAAAAATCACACACCAGGATAAATTTTGTTTTATTCTAGGGATTCAACGATAGTTCAACATATGCAAATCAACAGCATAATACAACACATAGATAGAATTATGATAAAAATTGCATGATTGTCCCAGTAGATTTAGAAAAACATCTGATAAAATCCAACATCCCTTCTAAATGCCTTAAATAATTGGGTATAGAATGATCAAACTAAACATAATAATGTCTATATACAACACATCTATATACAATATAGTACTGAATGTGAAAAAAACTAAAATTATTTCCTCTAAGATCAGAAAGAAAACAAGATTGTTCACTCTTGCTATTTTTACTTAATATCATTCCAGAACAATTAAGCAAGAGAAAGAAATAAAACATATACAAAGAGGAAGGGATGTGTTCAAATTATTCCAGTGTAAAGAGGAAATGATCTTACGCATAGAAAAAAAAAAAGACCTTGCTGAAAGACTATTAGAACAGATAAATTCCATAAAGCAGCAGAACACAAAATCAATGTGTAAAAAATCATATAGCTTTCTGTGTAACAATAATGAACTTGCTGAGAAAGAATTCAGGAAAGTAATTCTATTCACAATAGCCATACCAAAAACAAAAGCAAACACAAAAACACAAAAATTAAATATAACACAAAACAATAAAAAAGCATAAAAAAGAGAAATACTTAGAAATAAACTTAACTAATGACGTGAAATCTACAATGAAAATTACAAACATTGAAGGAAGAAATTGAAGAAGTTACTAAAAGGTGATAATATGTTCATGGATCGGGAGAATTAACATTATTAAAATGTTCATATCAATAGAAATCTCCATCAAAATATCAATCACTCCATGTGTGGTGGCACATGTCTTTAATCACAGTGGCTCCTGAGGCTTGGGCAGGAGGATATTGAGTTCAAAGGCAGCCTCAGCAACTTAGCGAGGCCCTGTCTCAAATTAAAAATATGTTAAAAAGGGGCTGGGATGTGGCTCAGTGGTTAAGCACCCCTGGGTTCAATCTCTGGTACCAAAAAGAGAAATAGAATCACATGCTTCATAGATTCATATGAAAGCACGAAAGACCCAAAATGTTAAGCAAATTTCAAGTAAAAGGAACACATCTGGAAGCATCTCAATAATTGATTTCAAGACATGCTATACAGACAAAGTAACCAAAACATCATGGTATTAGCATAAAAACAGACATGTAGACTAATGGAAGAGAATAGAAGACTTGGAAACTAATTCATACATCTTCAGTTAACTGATTTTCAACAAGCTTACTATAAACATACATTGGAGAAAAGATAGCTTATTCAACAAATAGTGCTGAATACCCATATCTAGAAGATTAAAAATCTATTCTCTCACTCTGTCCATCATCAACTCCAAATGTATTAAAAACTTTATGTGTCAATACTGTGGCTCATACTTTTAATCTAAGAGGTTGAAACAGAAGAAACACAAGTTCAAGGTCAGCCTCAGCAACTTATCAAGACCCTATCTCAAATTAAACAATGAAAAATAAAGGATTGTGATGTACCTCTGTGGCAAAGTACCTTCTGGGTTCAATCCTGAGTACAAACAAAGTTAAAATTAAATTTAAAAAATTTTAAAAGACCTTAATGTAAGACCTGAAACTACTAGAGGAAAATACAGGGAGAAAAGTTCAAGATATTGACATAGGCAATATCTTTAATTATTTTCAACAGAGAAAATCATTGTTTCCAAAGGCACAGGAAACAAAATCAAGAATTGACATATGCAATTACATCAAATTAAAAAGCTTTTGCACAGCAAATGAAACAATCAACAAAGTGAAAAAGACAACCTATAGAATGAGGAGGGAAATATTTGCTAGCTATTTATCTGAGAGAGGAATAAAATTTAGAATATATAACAAACTCAAAATCTTAAGAACAAAAAAGGCAATTAATCTGATTTAAAAATGGCAAATCACCTGAATCCAGACTACTCTTAAAAAATAAATACAAATGGCCAATAAATATATGATAGGGCTCAATATCTGTAGCCATAAGGGAAATGCAAATCAAAAGTACAATTATATTCCATCTGACCTTAGTTAGAAGGGCTATTATCAAAAACTAAAATAAAATAATACTAGTAAGAATCTAGAGAAAATGAAACTCTCATATACTGTTGATGATGTTCCAACTACCACACTCCTGGTTATATATTTGAAAAAAATGATGTCAGCATACAAAAAATAATAATAATACAGGCATACCTATGTTTATTGCATCAATATATATAATAGTGATGATTTGGAATCTCTTCTGTGTTCATCAACAGATGAACAGATAAGGAAAATTTGGTAGATATACATATTCTAGTATTAGTCAGCCATATGGAATAATAAACTTCTGTCACTTTCAGGAAAATGGATAAATTGGAGGACATGCTAGGCAAAAATAATCCAGACCCAGAAAATTAAGTATTGCAGGTTCTCTCTCAAATGTGGACACACACACACACACACACACACACACACACAAAGTCCTGAAAGTAGAAGAGAGGCTATTAGGGACTGAGAAGAGGGCAGGGCCAAGAGAAGGCCAGAAAGGGAAGAAGAGAGTGGAAAAGTGGGTGAATGGACATGATCACTGCACTATATATGTATGTATAGAAATATCACAGTGTATGTTTTTGGCACCTTTGTCTAGTATGAGATAGATGTATTTCTGTGAATTACTCTCTGTGTCTTCTATTCTGTACCATTGATCTACATGTCTATTTTGGTGCCAGTACCATGCCATTTTTGTTACTATTGCTTTGTAATAAAGTTTAAGGTCTGGTATTGTGATGCCTCCTGCTTCTCTCTTCTTGCTCAGGATTGCTTTGGCTATTCTGGGTCTATTATTTTTCCAAATGAATTTCATGATTGCCTTTTCTACTTCTATAAGAAAGAACTTTGGGATTTTAATTGGGATTGTATTGAATCTGCATAGCACTTTGGGTAGTATGGCCATTTTAATAATATTGATTCTGCCTATCCAAGAACATGGGAGGTCTTTCCATCTTCTAAGATCTTCTTCAATGTCTTTCTTTAGTGTCTTGTAATTTTCGTTGCAAAGGTCTTTCACCACTCTTGTTAGATTGATTCCCAAGTATTTTATTTTTTTGGAGGCTATTATGAAGAAATTAGTTTTCCTAATTTCTCTTTCAGAGGACTCATTTCTGCTGTATAGAAATGCATTTGATTTATGGATATTGATTTTATATACTGAAACTTTGCTGAATTCATTTATCAGTTCTAGAAGTTTTCTGGTGGAACTTTTTGGATCCTCTAAGTATAGAATCATGTTGTCTGCAAATAATATAGTTTGAGTTCTTCTTTTCCTATTCATATCCCTTCAATTTCTTTCATCTGTCTAATTGCTCTAGCTAGAGTTTCAAGGACTATATTGAATAAGAATGGTGAGAGAGGGCATCCCTGTCTTGTTCCAATTTTCAGAGGAAATGCTTTCAATTTTTCTCCATTTAGGATGATGTTGGCCTTAGGCTTAGCATATATTGCTTTAACAATGTTGAGGTATGTTCCTACTATCCCTAGTTTTTCTAGTGTTTTGAACATGAAAGGGTGCTGTATTTTGTTAAATGCTTTCTTTGCATCAACTGATAGAATCCTGTGATTCTTATCCTTAAGTCTATTGATGTGATGGATTACATTTATTGATTTTCAACAAATGGTGCTGGGAAAACTGGAAATCCATATGCAGTGAAATGAAACTAAAACCGTATCTCTCACCATGCACAAAACTCAACTCAAAGTGGATCAAGGGCCTAGGAATTAGAGCAGAGACCCTGCATCTAATTGAGGAGAAAGTAGGTCCAAATCTTCATCACGTTGGATTAGGCCCTGAATTCCTTAACAAGACTCTAAGAGCACAAGAAATAAAAGCAAGAATCAATAAATGAGATGGACTTAAACTAAAAAGCTTCTTCTCAGCAAAAGAAACTATCAATGAGGTGAACAGAGAACCTATATTCTGAGAGCAAATTTTTGCCACACGCACATCAGATAGAGCACTGATCTCCAGGATATACAAAGAACTCAAAAAACTTAACACCAAAAAAACAAACAACCCAATCAATAAAAAATGGGCTAAGGAGCTGAATAGACACCTCTCAGAAGAAGATATACAATCAATAAACAAACATATGAAGAAATGTTCATCATCTCTAGCCATTAGAGAAATGCAAATCAAAACTATTCTCAGATTTCATCTCACCCCAGTCAGAATGGCAGCTATCCAAAATACCAGAAAAATAAGTGCTGGCAAGGATGTGGTGAAAAAGGCACACTCAAACATTGCTGGTGGGACTGCAAACTGGTGCAACCAATCTGGAAAGCAGTATGGAGATTCCTTAAAATACTTGGAATGGAACCACCATTTAACCCAGCTATCCCACTCCTTGGCCTATACCCTAAAGACTTAAAAACAGCATACTACAGTGATGCAGCCACTTGAATGTTTATAGCAGCACAATTCACAATTGAAAACTTTGGAAGCAACCCAGATGCCCTTCAATAGATGAATGCATAAAGAAACTGGTACATATACAGAATGGAATATTATTCAGCAATAAGAGAGAATATAATTATGTCATTTGCAGGTAATTGATGGAATTAGAAAACATTATACTAAGTGAAGTGAGCCAATCCCAAAAAACCAAATGCCAAATGTTCTCTCTGATTAGTGGATACTGATACATAAGAGGGGTGGGAATGGGGAACATAGGAGAATTGGAGGAACTCTGGATGGGGTGGGGGGAGGTGGGGAAAGGGGAATGGGTGTAGTAAAGATGGTTGAATGAGATGGTCATCACTACCCTAGGTGCATGTATGAAGACACAAATGGTGCGACTCTATCTGGTTTGCAACCAGAGAAATGGAAAAATTGAGCTCTATATATGTACTATGACTTGAAATGCATTTAAATAAATTAATAAAAAAATAAAAATAAAAAATATCACAGTGAATCCCATTACTTTGTACCATCAATGTGTTAATGATTGTAATAAAAATGTTTGCAAGAATATTAAAGGGAAAAAATACAAGCAATTTCCCATCAACATAAAACTTTATATGAATTAAATTTAGCAAATTAAAAAGTATTGAATAAACTACAATATATATTAAAATAAAATCAATTTAATCTAAAATATAAAGGCTATATAATATTAAAAAATAACCAGTCACAATAGCTACAATATAGAATCAACCACCAATGGATGAATTCGCACACACACACACACATACACACATATAGAGCACACAGTGTGGAAAATTATTTAGCTATAACAAAGCATAAAATCCTTTTATTTGCAACCACATGGATATACCTAGAGAATATATGTTATGTGACATATACTTGGCACAGAAAGACAAACCCCATTTGATCTCATTGATGAGCAGAATCTACAATAGTTCGTCTCATACTAGTTGACAGTATAATAGTGTTTACCAGAGACTGGAGAATGTGGAAATGAGGGAGAAGCCAGCCAACAGTCACAGAGTTATAGTGAGCCAAGAGGAAGAAGGTCAAAGATTTTTTTCTGTGGGGGTGGGCATGGCAATGTAGAAAGGATTTTGAACGTATTCAGCCAAGATGATAAATATGTTTGTCACCTTCAGTTGATCATTACCCAATATGTATATATACATGAATCAAAACATCATATTGTACCTCATAAATATGTACAAATACTATGTATCAATCAAAATAAAATTTAAAAATATGTACAGTAGCCAATGCAATTTTCCAAATCAACAAAGAAGGAAAAAATATACAGTTCAATGGTTGCAGGCAGATTTTTTAAAAAATTAACACCTAATTATGAAAAAATGTTGGAGAAATTTAAGAATAAAATATCGTAGATTGTTATAAAACTACAGTCTTTAAGCAGTGTGGTATTGGCCAAAGACAAGCAACTTAATAAAGGGAAAGAACAGAGTTCATAACTGCATCTGCGCAGGCAGTCACACTTTATGTTAAAGATGGCACTGCACAGCAAGGATGAGCTACATAATAAATGATGTTGAGTCAAAAGGATACAGAAAAAAAGTGACTTCAACCCACACTTCACATACAAACATGATGTATCTAAACACGGCAGTATGGAAAAGACAAATAATTTAAAAGTAATATAGGAAGCACTAACCAGGACTGACCAATAAATGTAGAATTAATGAGAGAAGTGAAAAAATTCTCTTAAAAGGACACATTAAGAATTTTTACAGGCAAGATCCAGCATGTGAAAATAAAAGGACAGGTGAAAATACAGTATCATTGCTTTCTTTCTTTCTTTCTTTCTCTTTCTTTCTTTTTTTCTTTCTTTCTTTCTTTCTTTCTTTCTTTCTTTCTTTCTTTCTTTTTTCTTTCTTTCTTTCTTTCTTTATTATGGGGGTACTGGGGAACTCAGGGGTACTCAACCACTAAGCCACATCCCAGCCCTATTTTGTGTTTTATGTAAAGACAGGGTCTTACTGAGTTGCTTAGCAACTTGCCACTGCTGAGGCTGGCTTTGAACTCATGATTCTCCTTTCTCAGCCTCTCAAAGTGCTGGGATTACATTATTTTCCCCCAAAATTGTTATTAACTGAAATTTGAAAACTATTAACTTGTAGTGATGAGAAAGGCAGAAGCTACCAAACCAACTGATCCATATATTCTCAAGAAAAAATAAGTAACAAAATCGCATCGTTAAAAATCATCAATGAAAATCAGATGGAGGGGCAGAATATAAATTAACTTACCAGTGCGCTTCAAAAACTGTCAAAATCATGAAAGAAAAGGAAAAACTGAGCAGCAGTCAGATGGAAAGAGACTAAGGAGACACGAAAAATAATTGCGCTTCTGAATTGACTCCTGGAACAAAAAAGCAACATTATTAAAAAAATTTAAAACTCAAACAAGATCTAATTTAGTTATTTGTTTCAAACTAATGTTAATTTCTTAGTTTGGTTTTATTTTCTATGGTTACATGTTAATATTAGGGAAAGCTGTAAGAAGGGTATATGGAAACTTTTCTGAAGTATTTTTGTAATTTTTCTATATATGTCTTAATTCCTTTAAAATAAACAGTTTAAAAATGGTAATTAGAACTTAATTAAAATGAAAATAAGAGCCGGGCGCGGTGGCTCAAGCCTGTAATCCCAGCACTCAGGGAGACTGAGACAGGAGAATCGCGAGTTCAAAGCCAGCCTCAGCAACGGCGAGGCGCTAAGCAACTCAGTGAGACCCTGTCTCTACATAAAAGAAACACAAAATAGGGCTGGGGATGTGGCTCAGTGGTCGAGTGCCCCTGAGTTCAATCCCCGGTACCAAAAAAAAAAAAAAATGAAAATAAGATTGAAAGAATACAAGGGAAAGATATATATTGGAACTATATATGTACATCATATACCGCAGTCAAAGAACTCATTGATATTTTATACTCAAAAGTTCAACAAAATAAGAACACAGAAAATCCAATAAAAGCTTGAACAGTCATTTCACAAAATAGGTTACTCAAATAGCCAATGCATATGTTAAAAATTGTTCAACAACATCTAATAACAAGATAATGCAAATAAAAATCACTATCAAATAGCACTCTAAACAAACAAACAGAAACCAGTCAAAACCATTAAAATAAAATAATGGCAAGAAAACAAACTAATCATGGATGGTAGCAATGAAAATCGATTTTAGCACTTTGGAAAATTCTTTTGAAGTTTAGTGTGATTCTGCCTTATGTCAATTAATCCTATTTCTAAGCAACTCAAATAACTGTCTATCAATAATTCGATGAAAATTTTGTTTTTCAATATTCGATGAAAAATAAAATATTTATTTTATTTACGCAACACTATAAAACAGACAAGAACAAAACTACTGCTACAGGCAGCAACACAATGACACAAACAATCTCACAAACAATATTGAGCAGAAGGATATATAATCACAGAATAATTCAATTTAAATAAACATAACACTAGGCAAAATTGCTTTTAGTGACAATAATATGAATTGTAGTTACTTGTGGGAAGAACATGTGGAGAGGAAATGCTTGTTTTGTGATATTGGTAACACTCTACTCCTGCGCCTGGGTGGTGGTAGTATAGGGGTGCACATTTTGTGAAAACTCAAAAATGCTTACACAAATGATATTTATGGAAATCTTATGAAAGTGCTAACTTTAAATATTATGTATCTAAAAATTTTTTAACAAACCTTTATTCTGGGGTCACAAAAATTCATATTTGCAAATAAATGATATGTTCATATAAAATGTAAACTTTTCCATTAGAGAAATTATCATAATGCATAATGTATAATCCCATTGTGTGCTCCACAGGGGAAACATTGACTGAAAAAACACATACTAAATTCAAATACATGTTTCACAACTACATGTATTGCTTTAAAATTAGGGAAATATATAGACCAATTATGTTTAATTGCATTCATTATTCGAGCATCTTAATTGGATACGCTGTCACATTAAATAAAAAATAAATAGGACCTGGTGGCACATGCCTGTAATCCCAGCAACTTGGAGACTGAGGCATGGGAATTGCACATTCAAGGCCAGTCTGTACAACTTGGTGAGACCCTGTCTCAAAATTAAAAGGAGTGTAGCATGGTTACTTACCATCAAGCACTCCTGAGTTCAGTAACCATTGCCACAAAAATAAAGATTTTATTAATTACCATTTTCTAAATTGTTTCATGTCATAAAATGTTTTTGTAAGTGTGTGTTTTGTTTTGGGTTATTGTTGCTTGTTTTGTTCTGGTTTCATGTGGATTTTTTTAGATTTTAGTTGAATGTATTCCTTCTTTCATTGGCCTACCTTTGTAAAGAGCACCAAAAAAGAACAAGCACACCATGGCTATGCTATTGAAGGCTTTCAGTGCTCTGTTTCATTGAATTAAAGTCTTAACTATATTTCCTCATATATATATATCCAGTGTGTGTGTGTGTGTGTGTGTGTGTGTGTGTGTGTATTAGGTCATGTTGGTCATGTTTTTGTTTGTTTGCTGTGAATTTATTAGGAAATTTCTCTATGATTGGGTTTATGCAATACATTTTCCAAAGGTAAAGCATTCAACTGATGACTGGTAATTGACTTTCCTGTGGGTCTTCACACCTATGAAATTAAACCAAAGTCAGGAGCTGATTGTGCATGGTTACCAAAGACATATAAAAGTCCACACAGTCACAAGGCTCTGTCACTGAGCATTAATGGCCCTTGACTGCTCAACACTTTTGTCAACATTACACTTTTGTTTTCTTTTCTGATTTCAAATCAAATCAAATCAATTTTCTCTTTGCAGAGTGTGAACTTTATCTGTCATGATCACATATTTGATTTATTCTCCCCTAGAGATGCCTCTAATTTATTATCTTTTGTTGTTTTCATCCAGACATCTTAATTCCAACACAAATTCTTGGGTGGCTCTTCACAATATAATGCTTATCAAGTTCTTATTGAATTCTATAACTTGCTGGCAGGCAATGTGTTCTCCTGATGGAGCAAACCTGACACATTCCCCTAACAAGAACCTCTACGGCCTCACAAAGGGGAATGTGCCATTTCTTCACTGGTATTCACATCTAAAGAAATAAACAGACACCAAAGCAAAGTTTTAAGGAAATCTTCATGTATATTAGTTGGCAACACTTTTTTTATATTTCTATATAAAATTAAGAAGCTAGAATATACTGTTTAGTTTAAATCTCTAAACTAGTGGTTTGCAATTAATTTTTGAAGATTAAATTTTTTCTATTATACAATTACTATGAATGAAACATGACTATTCTTAAAAAGAGTTAGATATAAGCACTGAAATTTTTAAATGTACTTATTTTTAAACCTTACTAGAATGTTTGATGCCTTCAGAATTCTAACGGCCAAAATAATACGTCTAAATTTACATGTCTGTAGAAAGACTGTGCACATTAAGAAAAAAAGTAATGTTAATAGCACCTTTATAAAAAATCCTGTATGAAAATAAACTTTAGGATAGCTAGTGGTATAGCTGAATAGTAGACCACATGCCTTCAATCAGGTAGTGAACAAGAATGTACCACATTGTTTTGGACCTCTAGTGTCTAATGAGAAGACAGAGGACATTTTAACTGTCATTCAAATTTCTGAACAACAAAATTTAAACAACAAAATTTTTAACTGTTATTCAAATATAGCAATAGGTAATGAATGGCTCCTTTCTCCCTGGCTGCTTTCAAGAATTTTTTTTTTTAATTAAAGTTTCATCAGTTTCCTTATGTCATATTCAAGCATGAATTAGAATTTGTCTGTTTGGGTCGGTTCTCTAAGTTTATGATTTGGGGTCACAATCAGGAACTTTTAAGCTATTATTTCTTCAAAAATGTTTTTCAGTCTTAACCTTTCTTTTCCTATTGTTTCAGAAACTCTGATGACACAATTAGTTTTTTTTGTAATTGCTACACATGATCTGCTGCTCACTTTTTCAATCTGTTTTCTTTCTGTTGTTCAAATAAGATAATGTTTATTGGGGCTGGGATTGTGGCTCAGTGTAGAGCACTTGCCTCGCATGTGTGAGGCACTGGGTTCAATCCTCAGCACCACATAAAAATAAATAAAATAAAGATACTGTGTCCATCTACAATTAAAAAAAATATTAAAAAAAAAAAAAGATAATGTTTATTGGTCTATCTTCCGGTTCAGAGATTCCTTCCTGTGTCATGTCCATTCTGCTTGAGCCATTTAATGAGATTTATATTTTGCTTATTATAGATTTTTTCAGCTCTAAAATATTAACCTGCTACTACTTTATCAAGTTTTTGCCAGGACTCTATTTTTTAAAGTGCCATAGTTTGAATCCATCCCATTTGTTGATTCTTGATTTTACTTCTTGTGCTATAGGAGTCTTGTTAAGGAAGTCTGGTCCTAATCCGACATGATGAAGATTTGGGCCTATGTTTTCTTCTATTAGGCATTGGGTCTCTGGTCTGATTCCCAGGTCCTTGATCCACTTTGAGTTGAATTTTGTGCATGGTGAGAGATAGGGGTTTAGTTTCATTTTGCTGCATATGGATTTCCAGTTTTCCCAGCACCATTTGTTGAAGAGGCTGTCTTTTCTCCAGTGTGCGTGTTTGGCTCCTTTATCTAGTATAAGGTAGCTGTATGTAAGTGGGTTTGTCTCTGTGTCGTCTATTCTATACCATTGGTCTACGTGTCTATTTTGGTGCCAGTACTATGCAGTTTTTGTTACTATAGCTTTGTAGTATAATCTGAGGTCAGGTATTGTGATGCCTCCTGCTTCAGTCTTCTTGCTAAGGATTACTTTGGCTATTCTGGGTCTTTTATTCTTTCAAATGAATTTCATAATTGCCTTTTCTATTTTTAGAAGGAATGACGTTGGGATTTTAATTGGGATTGCATTGAATCTATATATCGCTTTGGGAAGTATGGCCATTTTGACAATATTGATTCTGCCTATCCAGGAGCATGGGAGACTATTCCATCTTCTAAGGTCTTCTTCAATTTCTTTCTTCAGTGTCTTGTAGTTTGCTTTGTAGAGGTCTTTCACCTCTTTTGTTAAATTG